>CAUYON010148622.1:0-73459 GCA_963573935.1 Arctocebus calabarensis
GTAGTCCCAGCTACTCGGGAGGCTGAGGCAAGAGAATCGCTTAAGCCCAAGAGCTGGAGGTTGCTGTGAGCAGTGTGACGCCACGGCACTCTACCCAGGGCGATAAAGTGAGACTCTGTCTCTACAAAAAAAAACAAAAAAACGCTGCTTTAAAGAGATATATTATTAGCTCTGACATATCTAGGACTGTTTGTAAAATATGGTCAAGAATATGGCATTCTTTATCTGAAGGAATGAAAAGGTAATTTTTTTCATTAAATTAAGACCTTTCTATGACATGAATAAAACAAGCTTATACACAGGTACCCTAGTAGTAGGTCACATTTCTGACAAACTCAATCAAAAATAAACCCACACGTTCTCTGAAGTCATTAAAATATCAACATTTATATTCTGTGTGTTTAAGGATAAGATTATTTGCATTTTACTACCATTTAACATACAATTCCAGCAAAATTTTCCCAGGCTACATGAAGGTAAATGCTAACAAAGAGTAGAGAGTAACCTTGTTTTGAAGGATGGAGGAAGAAATGAACACTGGGAAGCAGATACAGACACCAAAGGACAACCGTCCAGGGGCTGTAACGTGGGGACATAAAGCCAGACCTACATGTGGTTAATTATACATTGTTTTTTTTCTACTACTAAGTATGTATCTGCTTATAAATGTTTTAATTACAGATATGCATTTCTCTGTATATTTAAAAAACTGTTCTATTCCTCCTCTTAAGAATACATATGCCTGAACATTTATATTAATACAGTACAACCTCTGTAAGTTGACCACCCAAGGGACTGTAACAAACTGGTCAGCATAAGAGGTGTCAACGTAGGAACTAGGCCTGCTGTGCTGATACACATGTGTGGTACAAGTCCAGTCTGTGAAAAATTAGGTCACTATTTTCAAGGTGGTCAACTATGGAGGTTCTACTATAAAGGAGAAAAGGATGGGACCAGGAAAATAAAATCTCCGTAGAAAATAGAAAGTCTGCCACGATCAACACTAGTGAGCTCCCTGGTGACTGGGCCACAGAGAAGTGTACAGCTGAAATTCTGAGTAAAGGTCCATCAATGAAGAATGGTCAACATATTCACTTAACAGCCATGAGTAACTCAAAAATTACGGTTTGGAATACGAAATGATTTAGTTAAATATGGCTAATTTTTATTTAGCCTTTAAGTCTAAATTAAGATGATAGCATCTCTAAGAAACATGTCAAAAATTACTCCATGTTGGAGTAAATGTCTTTCCTATGTTCCTACAGTTCCGTGGGAGAATGTACAAGTGCTCGTCATGTAAATAAGGATTTTATCTTCATTATTAAACCTTACCATTCAAAACAGCATGTGGCACATAGGAGGCACTTAATAAATAACGGCTGAATAAATGGTTTTATGTTCAGTCTTGTCTGGTAACCTCAGTGGAGTTTCTTCCTATCTCCCACCTTTTTCTCGTTTGCTCTTTTCCCCTCACTACTGGGTCTGAACAACTGTATCTTCCTTAGAGTGACTGGGGACTGGAGAAAAGCACTTGAGCTGAACCAATCAGAATCTCTCTCTGGATCTATATCGTGACCAATCAGAATCTCTCTGGATCTACATTGTGACCAATCAGAATCTCTCTGGATCTACATTGTGACCAATCAGAATCTCTCTCTGGATCTACATCGTGACCAGGGATACAAAGGAAGAGGCACAGAGCGCTGGGGCCTGGATGGCAGCAGAAAGGTTCCTCATTCTGAGATCTGAAGTACTCTGGTTCTTGATTTCCAAAGACTTGATTGTTTCAAATCTACCTTCAGTTTTCTAGGTTACCCTAGAAGCATTCCAATTAATTTACTTTTGGTTCCACTAGCCAGTTCCTGTTATTAACAAACCAAAGAATCTAAGCATGTAATCAAATCAGAGGGTTCAAGTTTTCCCTGGTATCTTCTTTCACTTTTTAAAAACAACTATGTTACAATATTTTTAAAGTTAATAATTTATATTTGATTTATAAAATTTCATATTTGTATATCTTACTGCTGGGTGTAAGTTAGGAATTACGTGCTATTACCCTGCTATCTTGCCATCAAGCAGAAAAGAACTTTTGGGAGTATATGTTAAATATTTCCTCTCTCTCTACCCAAGGAAAGGGACTTCTACTCTAATTCCCTGGAAAAGTAATAAGAGAGTTATGATCTTGGGCTCTTCTTATTCTACTATTTCCAACTCAAAGAGAGGAGTGGAAAACCCCGTTCTGGTTTCCATCCCAAACTGTAATCTCTATTCCAACTTTACCTTTAATAAAGCTGACATTTTGATCCCATTTGGCACAGTTCTTAGTGCTTTTATTAAACAAACCCTGGAACAAAAGAAGGGCAAGTGGTAAGACCCAAACACCAAGCCTTATCTTAAATAATCCAATGATAAGCTTAGACAACAAATACAAAGGATCAAACAAGATTCTTTCACAAGTGCACACCCAGTAACTGGGCCTCCCAAACGCACTGAGCTGGTCTTCTCTCCCTAAGCAAAGAGTAATCACCTCACTCAGATGGCACCTGTAACAAGAGACCCTGGGTCACCACCTGACCACGGTGAGGAATTTAAGGGAGAAAGCAAGGAAACTCTCAAAATGATTTTTCTGAGGGGTGGAGGACAATGCAGGAGAAAGACAACTACAAGAAGCTTAAGACAAACTGGTTAAAAAATGAGTCAACTTCTTTTTAGTAGTGTCAGTAATAGACTGTGTGACGTGGGGACATAAAGCCAGGACATAAATTATAATTTATGCACTATCTACTTCAAAGGGAGAACTTAGGTGGTTTATAGTAAGGAAACGTATCAAAAACAAATTTAACTAAAAAGAAAGAAAAAATGACTTAAAAGCTATGGGGGAAAGAACTGAGTTCTAAGGGAGTTCAAACCTTAAACAGTACTTCAAGCTACGTGTACTTTCTGGAAAGCAGCCAAACAACAGAATAGAGTTAGAGAGGTTTTCATCAGTCACCCTTTGCTCCCTGCTCCAATAAATTCTATTTATTTCCTACCATTGAATCTAGAAGAGATTTGCCACATGGATCCCCCTTAATGTAAGATCAATAAATTAACAGTAGAAAAAACAAGTTTGCAAATGAAGACATTTTTCAAGCAGCCAGTTTTTTAATGATGAACCTCCTAAGAAGTAGGTGGTTAGTGCCCGTCATCATATGTTCTAAAAAAATGTATAGTTTTAGCTTTGATGCTGAGGAGTGCAAATGGTAATTATCTTAAAATTGAACCATGTACAAAATGAAATGTGCATAAATTCTCTAGGATTACTGAAGTGATATTAGCAATTTTTATTTAAAACATTGATAAACTTTCTATTTTGAAAAACAAAAACTTGGATCCCTACTCACGTTAATAATCATTCTATCTACACTAGAAAGTAAATGTCACTGGCTGTGCTAGGTGGGACAAACATTTCCTCCATGGAAGATGGTACTTTTGCTCGAGGTAATATCCTCAGAGGTAATTCATAAAAATCCTAGGGAATTCAATAAACTTAATAGACAATTATTTCAACATTTATACTTAGAAAGAAAATACCAAAATAACTGTGGAATATCAATTATACATCAATAACCGTGCACGGTTATTTTACATTTTATACATGTTATAGCATGATTGATTCTCACGAATTTTGGAATGGTTAATATTAATCTTGTTTTACAAGTGACTTAATTATAGTGGACCTCAATCAATTTCCCAAGGTCACACAGATAGCAAGTAGTCCAATTTAAAAATAAATTTTGCACAAAGGCAATCAAATATTTCAACTATACTTCGTCACTTCACCCATAAATTGACTTCAACACTGTGCTACTAAAGGTCTAATGCAGATAACTCTGAGCAGTTTTCTAACTAATTATAACATATATACAGGTTACTTAATGTTAATTTAGAACATTAGTATTTTTAGTTGAATATTTAAAAATCTGGCAAAAACAATTCTAGTTTTAGTTTAGCTGAAGTTATCTTATTCTTACAGCAATCGTGTCTCAGATGCTTCATACTGACAAAAGAAAACCAGTTGTTAGTACAAAAGGAAAAACCTCTTTCTCCTGTTTTCAGCAATGGATTATATACACATACAAATTATACACCACATACCCATATACATAAATTAGAAGTGAAATTTGGTCAAACATTCCCTTAGGACACTTATACAGCTTCAACTCATATTAACTTCAGACAGATAATAAATAAAAAGTCTTATATCATTAATTGATTTCTCAGTGAGATGAAGCAATTTAAGTGATCTGTTAAACTCCACCTCTTCCTTAGGCAAACTTTTAGATTCAATATCTATAATTTATACATAGGTTGGGCTAGAGTTTTAAAGAAATATTAAGAGATAAAGCTATCGTTTGGGAAAGAAACAGATTATTCATTTTGAAAGGCGTGACAAACTGTCAACTTCAAAGAGGTAAATTAGAAGAGTTTAACAGGAATTGGGACCTTTCTCTGAAGGCATAATCTCAATTCCAACTGTCAGTTTTAGCATTAAAATATGAACCTTAAGATTATTTTCTAATGAAAATAAAGTAAAATAGAAATCAGTAACATAAAAAATGGGTTCCATAGTCATGGCATTTACATTATACAAAAAGTTTTTTTTTTTTTTTAAATTTTAAAACATCTAACTCAAACATTAATTAATTACAGAATGTTTTTACCTACCTCCAACAAAAAGGTCTATTCCTCCAGCTTCTTTTATTTTCTTTTCAAATGCGTCACACTCTGCTTGTAAATCTGCAGCATTCCCATCAAGGATATGTGCGTTATTGGGATCTATGTCGATATGCTTAAAAAAGTTATTCCACATGTACGAATGGTAGCTTTCAGGGTGATTTCTGGGAAGTCCTAAATATGAAGTAAATAAATAAAAAGTAACTGTTTCTACAAATCAATCTAAAGTTTATTTTTTTAAGTCACAATGCTATTTATTATAAATAATCTCTCCATACCATAATCAGTCTAACAGTATTTTTATGTGGGATGTATGCTTATTATATGTCTAGCATTAATTACTTTATATGTATGTATTAATAATTAATTTACAAAACATCTATGGAAACCCTATTATTCTCATTTGGAGGATGAACAACTGAAACACAAAGAACTTTTCCCAAGGTCCCACAGCTCACAACGGGGCTGGGGTTCTCACACAGGAAGTCTAGTTCGTGTGAACTTAATCACTATACTTCTCAAACACACAAAATTTTAGGCAATGGAACTGACATATTGTAAGCTCAAATAAATTAGCCATTCTGTTGAAATGTTGGCCATATTCTTCCCCATCAGTCCCATATTTATGCAAAGTATATTGAATCCTCAAAATTCCTTTGGAATCACTTACAAGTAAAAATATCTTCCTATATTTAAACTGTTAACACAGAATTTCTATGCAAGTTAAAGCAAGTTTATGGTCAATAAAACACAAAAGCTTAATGGCTAATAATATAAATAGCTTCTGATTTAAAAAGTATTTAACTTACTAATTACTTTTTATTTTTTATTTTTGCAGTTTTTGGCTGGGGCTGGGTTTGAACCCACCACCTCCGGCATATGGGGCCATCGCCCTACTCCATTGAGCCACAGGTGCTGCCCTAACTAACTAATTACTTTTATATACACATCACGTTAATTCATCCCCACAACACTGGTTCTGATTCTGACATAAACAAACAATAACAAAAAAAGAGAATGAGAAATGAACAGATTGGGGTGAAGTTACATGATTAGCAAATGGCAAAACCCAGAATAAAGGAAGATTCTTTTGGTTTCTAATCCTACAGTCCTTCCCCTCGGCTGTGTGACTATCACACTTAGATTGTTACATAAACTCCCAATCTCATCACAAAATACTACATTTTCCGAAATATATTCATAAATTCAAATACATTAATGTTCTAAAAACACATTTCTTTTATTCAAAATGTAATGTATATCCAAATGATATATTCAATAAATTCAAATACAGCTTACCTACATACTCATCCATGTTAAAGGTCTTCACATATTTAAAAGAAAGATCTCCATTCTTGTGATATTCTATTAGTTTTTTATAACATCCTAAAGGTGTACTCCCTAAAACAGATAAAAATTCCATTTTCTAACATAAATTGAAAATCTTTTTTTAAACAGTTTATAACTTTTCTTATTTAATAACATTTAATATTTTTAATTTATTAAGCAAATACTTATTAATTTACATAACATTCAATTAACAAATATATGTTAAATCAGTCTCTTTACAAGATACTGATAAAGCTAGAAATCTTGTCAAAAATTAAAGTTTATAAATTATCTTTGAATTGTTGATATTTGAAATGTAACTGTAACTTCCAAGATTAAAAATTTATAGATAGTAAGTACATATGAATGAAGAGAAAAACAAACATCTTTTTTGTGAGAAAAACTTGAGTTCTTACACAAAATAAGACATAAATAGGTCAAGTGTTGACCACTTTCTGAAATCAAAAGGGAAACCAGAGCTAAATTTAAAAATTGTCCCTACTTTCAAAACAGACTCTGAAACTGGCAAAGACTGAGTGAGAAGCTTTGCCCTTACACTTTTTCTCCTGGAGCTCCTATTTCTCACCTCGTGTCAACTCAGCAGGTATCAACTAAAATGTACAAGAAAGAAGAGTGCTACCTGTTTTCTAAGATAAAAGATTTCTAGGAAATGGGATCTGGGCTTTGAACACTTCATCAAAGTTTCTGCTTTTTTTGTTTTATACAATAATGTAATCTTTTTCATGTTGTATAAAATTACTTGGTATTTGAAGAGATGTAATGGTGCTTCATGAAATGACAAAATAAAAATAACAGATTTAGCTACTTGTGATGGGCTCCCTCTATTTTCAAGGTCTACTATATTTTCTTCATTTTAACTTCAAACTGAATAGCTAGACTGACGGCATTCTAATAAGTGACTTGGCCCTTCCAATCCTGGCTGGAGTATTGATTTCTAAGCTATCCACCATCACAAAAAAAAAAGGAAAAAAAAAAAAAACACAAAGTAAAAAATCTGCACGAAAAAACTTCAAATCAAGTACAATATCTGATAGCACTAAACAGTCTCTGAAAAAACAAATAAAAAGGAAATTCAAGAGTAATAAAAAGAAAGCCTCTTGTTTAAGATGACAGAATAAAAGTGGCTATAAATAGTAAATACTACATAGGTTCAAAGAACTAAAGAGTAATACATTTTCTTAAAGTTAAGTTTTAAGCAGCAATTTATGTTAAATATGTTAAAACATATGTTTTAAATTGCAACAAATAATTGAAAAATAATGTGGCTAAATTTTTACTATTCTTTTTCAAAGAGCTATAGACTACTAACATGAAACCGGTCTAAAAGATGAATAAATACACTTTCTCCTCTTTTCCAGAAGCATAAATGGATCTTGGCTCTCTCAGTGTCAAGAGAAGAGGTATAGGATTCCCTCAATTTAAAGATACATGGAAAAAAAGGGAGAAGTTGTCACAATGGTGGTACCAAAAACATTCATTTTCAAACTTTTAGTCAATATGGCTCAAGGAAAAAAAAAGATATGGTGCAGAATGAACTAGTTAAAGAGACTTCATTTAAATATTTGCTTTAGCCTGTAGTCCAGCTACTCGGGAAGCTGAGGCAAGAGAATCGCCTAAGCCCAGGAGTTGGGGGATGCTGTGAGCTGTGTGACACCTGGGCACTCTACCGAGGGCCACAGAGTGAGACTCTTGTCTCTACAATAAATAAATAAATAAATAAATATTAGCTTTGTAATAGTCATATACTTAAAAAACTAACACATAGCAAGGACTAAACCTTTGACTGAGATAAATCAAAGATTATTTTCTGTCCTATGAGAACTTACAATATAGAATTAAGCAAATACAAAATAACCACGGCACAAGGAAAAAACATTATAAATAACCTAAAAGAAGTCTGGAGTACTCCATTAAATCAAAGAATAATAATGAAGATGGCATTTCCACTGAGTCTTAAAGGAGGGACAAAATTTTAATAAAATGGGGCAAGCTATAATTGAGAATAGATGAAGTACGGAGCAGGAGGTTCAAACATGGTATTTCTCTACCATTTGCCTAGATGCTGTGCTGGTGTTTTTATACTTTACCTTGTGTAAATCACACAATCTTGGGAAACTCGCATTATCTTTCCCATTTTGAAGACAAAAGAATTGGGTGAAAAATAAAAAACTTGCCAAACATCACACAGTTGTGAGGCAGAGATGCAGATTTAGATTGTGCAGCCCCAGAGCTCAGACAGATGCCTTTGCCTAACACAGCAGAGCAGGCACGCTCGGGCCTGTCCCCTTGAACTCCACGTGGCTTAACTGGCCCCGTCCAATTCAGCAGAGGAGAAGGGTGGGAATCGGGATGGGAAGCACATCAGGCCCACAGCACACTGGCCTTCAAAGGTCAACCTCAGTAAGTAAAGGTCAACTTCACTAAATATAAAGTGAACAGAATATCCCCCAGCAATTGTGCTTAGATGGGAGATCATTACAACACAGCATATTACTTGCAATTCCTGACATGTATGTTCAAGTTTCAAAAGCAGTGGAGGAGAGCGGATGAGGCCGTAGTTAACGCTATCAGTGGTCAGTGAAAGAGAATGATGGGAAATATCAAGAAAAGTTTTCCAGAGGAACTTCCTTGGTAGGTGTACTGCCCCCCAAAAAGTAAAAGTTGTAGAGCTAAACACACAAAAAGTTTAGCACTGCTGGCACCTTAGTACTCCCTGAAATTTTTCTGCCCCCACACTCAAATTATTTACTTTTGAATCATAATTAAGAGACGACATCAGATGAGCAGGCTGAGTACAACACAGGTTAACAGGATGCGAAGTGTGCAGAAACCACGTTCCACCAGGAGTCAGACTGAGGGCTGAGGGCTGAGGGTGTGCATTAATGAAAACAGTATCTCCTTCTGCCACTCTGAGCAAGATATACTGCCCTGCTTGAAGAGAAAAACAAAAACTAAAAACAAACAAAAAAATCAGCTTGAAGAGTATTATCCATGGAAATTACCAAAGTGGAGAAAAATGATGAGTTAATTTTTATGTACTAGAAAGTCTGATGGGAGAAGCAGGGGAAGATACTCTCTTTAAAGAAAACACACACCGACAGGAACTCACACTATCTTAGCTGAGCCTCAAAACAGCATCTTTCTTACAGGGAAGGAAGTAAACCAAGACTCAGGGGCACAGAATAAATGCCTTCTACTCAACAAGCAGCAGCTGTCACTCCAGGTCTGAGTCTCTGTGCCCGCCATAAGATCAAATGACACCACTTTGTAATTTTTTAAAAGAGATCCCTTAAAGAAAATTAAATCCAAAAAGTATAATTAATGCTTATGTTCATTCTATGAAGACATTATTTTTCTTCAAATTTTTCACCTGTGTAATACTTCTATAATAGAAGAAAAATAAACAAAAAGCAAAGGGCTGGTAAGACAGAAAGAGAATATAAGGCAGGTGATGTGAAATAAGAGGGCAGAAGTATGTATTTTTGGTACTTCTTAATGATTAATAAGAGAACAAATCTACTAAAAACAAATGAGTAGCAAAAGCATTGTCCCCAAAATCAAAGGACTACTGAGAAAGGACTACATAATAAAACACATTATGACCATCACTTAAGCTGAGTATTTCCTATTGCATTTTGGCATGGTCGGTGAGAAAAAAGTTTAAGAAAATAAATAGCAACAAAATGTAGAAATTATACTATATATATACACATAAGTATATATTTTGTAGCTATGTTTACTAATATGTTCACTCAGTGAGATGGCTAGAAATGAATGGGAGAAGTATGTGCGTAAAAGAAAACCTATAATTATACAAGTTTAGTATTCAAAATGGAAAAAGTGGTTTATTACCTGTTGGTAAACCCAGGGTAAAATATCTATCCTGTCCAGGTTTGAACTGAATGATGCGATTACAGATGTATTTGGCTGCCCATTCACTAGCCAAGTCATAGTTATCAAGAATTACAAGCCTCATTATGGTGATGCACAGCTTCCGGGATAAAAAGTTCAAACCTGGGAAGATTCCATTATAGAGCACTTTAAGTAATTCACAGACACACAAATAGAAGTATAATACATATACTGATAATTTATAAAGGACATTATTTAAGAAGGATATACACAGATACATAAACAATCTCTATTTTAAAAATAGCATTATAATAGCTGTTCTCTTTTGAGCAGACAGTGGGCTAGGTCATTTAGGGACAATTAGGTCTCTGTATCTATGGTTTCCAAGTCTGTAATTCAACCAACTTTGAGGTCAAAAATATTCAGAGAAGAAAAAAAAAAAAAAGGATGGTTGAGTCTGTACTGAGCAGGTACAGACTTTGTTGACCTTATTCCCTTAACTGTACAATGTAACAATTTTTATACAGCACTTATACATTGCATTAAGTATTTATAATAACCTAGAGAGATTTCAAGTATACTGGAAGATGTATTCAGGTTATGCAAATGCTACACCACTTTTTATCAGGGGCTTGAGCATTCATGGTATTCTCTGTTCCTGTCTCATGGTTACCCAGGGACAACTGTACATGTATTAATCCTTACAACAATCATGTGAAATAAATAAAATGCCCAGTTTTAGAGGCGTAAATGGACTCAAACAATTTGACTAAGGTCACATACCTAGTAAAAAAGCCAGAATTCAAATTAAGGCAATCTTAAGGCAATGGGATCATACTGGTCATGTTATTTCTAATAAGAGGAAGAAAGCAAAGTGAACTAAAAAAACTGCTGATCCTGGGGGTGGGGACAGGATTTTTTTCACAGAAAGCAATTTTAGTTCTTAAAGAGTACTCAAAGGATAAGAAAAATTACTATGTAAACATTAAGAGATCAGAATCATTTAAAAAGAATATAATTCCATTTGAGTCAATGTGGATTGACCTACTATCATAAAGGATATAGAAATTAGTAGTCTTCTTACTAACTTGAAGATCCTCATTTCAGTAAGTTATATTAATTTTATATGGTCAGGATTTATTAAATTTACACTGTATTCTATAACCATAATTCACATATTTTAATTCTTAATTTTATATTTAAACGGATCAGTCACCAACGTCAATCCTTACATAACAATGGCTTCCACATTCCTGAGTTGTGCACCCAAGTACTTTACATAGAGTAATAAGTCAATTATGAAAGTCGAAGGTCTTATTACAATGAATATGTGTTATCTAAACTGATGTCCTCAAAAACATAATGATTTAGAATTTTGACATAATGACAAAAAAATTATCATCACCAGGACTCAGAATTCTCAAAGAGTAACTAACAAGAAGTGGTATTCACAGATAATAAATTACATAGTAAGTCATAAATTCAGTCCCACAAATGGACTCAGCTTCCATTTAAATATTTCAATAACCTAAGTCAAAAAGAATTTCAGACATACACTATGGAATCAGAAATAATTACTGGCCATTATAACTATCATAGGATATATTTACTTCTGAGTATTTCACAAATTGATTATGAATAAAAGTAAAAAAGCTCTAGCTAAGGAGGAGGAAGGGCATTCCAGCATTCCAAGTGTATTCTGAGGCTTGGGCTTGCTCTTTTCTCAGTTCAACACACTTTGAGGACCTACTTATCTTAAGCACTGTTAGGTTTTTTAGGCACAAAAATGATTAAGAGAAGGACTGTACATAAAAGGACTTAGAATCACTTAATTTAACAGTTTCTGCGGAAGCTGAAATTATTGTCCTCACTTTTCAGATATAGTAAGTTCTTCTATACTATTAAGTTATAAAGCTATCAAATGGTCCTGGGAGCCGGATTTAAACGTAAATGCACTTGATTCAAAGATTCCTGCCCCAGATACTCCCTACCCTGAGGATCAGTTTGGACGCTGTTAGCGATGGAGACTCGCAGGTCCCTCTACCTGCACCTGCAGTGTTTCAACAGACCTGGAGGGAAGTCCAGGGAATTTGTGGTTTCACAAATATCAACAGGTGATTCTTACAATCAGATTAAACGTGGAAAAACCTCACTTCACCACACAGATGTTCGAGTATGTCTCTGAGACCAAGGTACAGCCAAGGTCTTGATTTTTTAAAGTTTTTGGAGGGCAAAGAGTTCACCCCCTAAAGTCCCAAACGAATCCCCTCACTAAGAGGAAAGAGCAATGTCTTTATCACATTCGTATTTTTAAGAAGCACCTTTTGCAGGGTTTTGCCAGTCCTCAAAGACACAAACTGCTGTGGCTCCTGCCCCCCTCCGGGCACTTGAGCAGCCGGCGTGGAGAAACCCCCGCACCGTTCCCGGCCTTGACCCTCGGGTGCTGATTCATTTTCGGACGAGCATCCCTCGGGGAAAGGGCTGCTGAGCAAATCTCAGAGCTTCAGAGCCGGATGGGAGCTTCTGTCCCGCTCAGGTGACAGTGGCAGGGTCAGGACTGAAATCTAGACTCCCAGAATCTCTGATCTGAGCTTTCCCTACACCGCGCTGCACCCGAACTGAGAGAGCCAGTGTGGCCTGGCTGCGCGTGACCGGTCCCCACCGGGGCTGAGAAGCGGAGCCGGAGAGGGCGGCGGGTCCTCCGGGCCGGCTGGGGGCGGCAGACCAGGGGTGAGGGGCAGAGAGGGAGGCTAGTCCTCCGGGCCGGCAGGGGGCTGCAGACCCGCCTGCACCGCCAGGCTGCCGGGCCGTCATTCCGCAAACTGTACCGAGGGCAGAGGACGATGCGTGCTACGAATTTTTAGTAAGGGAGGGGAGAAGTGACAGGAGAGAGCCTGTCACTAGAGGTAGAGGAGGGGACAAGGAAGTCTCCTCCCAGAGGAGGCTCAACCCGGAGTGGATGACCAGCCAGGATTAGGCGGATGGACAAGGATGGGACCCCAACGCGCCCCGCCACGAGGCCCCCTGGTCTCCCAGCCCGGGCCCGGGCCCGCCGTCCCCGTCCCCGCACAAACCCCCCCACCCCAAAGCGAGCAATCGCCGGCTGTGTTCTGAGCTGACCCCCTAAACTCACCGGCACACCCCCCGGCTCTTCAGACACTGGGACTACAGGAACAGCGGCCCCCCGCAACCCGCCAGCGCCCCGACAGGCGACTGGAGAGCGAAGCCCGAGGACCCGGATGCAGACCCGAGGGCCGCCAGGAGCAGCCGCGCCGCGCATGCGCACTGCCGCCGACCCGACTGCGCTGAGACCTGCGGCTGCGCCCCCCGCGGAGCGGTGGTTTTTTTTTTTTTTTTTTTCTTTTTTTAACTCGGTGCAGGAAGATGCCCTGGGGGACATCGCAGCTGTTTTGTTTTGCATCACTCAGAAGTTGAATTACAGTAGATTCCACATGGAGGACTGCAGTGCTCACGCATAGCCTTTGCTTATAACGGCACTGTGAATTCCACTCTCTACCCCAAATGGTTTAATGCATGCTTGTAAACACAGTGACAGCCAGGTCTTCATCAAAGTGTTGTTTTCTAATTTCAGGTTAATGTGAGGGCACAACACCAAGCCACAACATTTGATTTTGTTAGGTAGAGCCCTCTTGTAGGTGTCTCCTGCCACACAGGTGTGCCAAACCCTTTGGCATCCAGCAATGTGTGGGGACGTCCCACACCCTCCTCTCTGTCCCCTCCTTCCGCTCCCTCCCCCCAACTGGAACTGAAATGAGTTTTTCTCCTATGTATGTGTGAATTCGATTATCTATTGGCTTCATACCAGTGTTGAGTACATTGCATATTTGCTTTTCTGTTCTTATGATACTTTATTGAGAAGAATGTGTTTCAACTCCACTCAGGTTAATTAATACAAAAGATGTGAAGTTACCAGTATTCCACGGTATGCATGTACCAGTTTGTTAGTCCATTCCTGAATTGATGGGCATTTAGGTTGTTTCCATGGCTTGGCGATGGTAAATTGAGCTGCAATAAACAATCTAGTGCAAATGTCCTTATGATAAAAATTTTTTTTTTTTTCCTTGTGGGTAGATGCGCAGTTGGTGGGATTGCATAGTCAAATGGGAGATCTAATTTGGGTTCTTTTAGGATTCTCTATACTTCTTTCCAAAGAGGCTGTATTAGTTTGCAGTCCCACCAACAATGTACCCTCTCTCTCCCTGTCTGCAACTTTGGCATTTTGTGATGTGGACTAATCTTACTGGGATAGGTGATATGTCAGGGTGGTTTTGATTTGCATTTCTCTGATGAGTAGGGACAATGAGCATTTTTTCCTATACCAGAGTAAGATGGCAGACTTGAAATATGTCCCTATAAGCTCGCTCTGACAAGGCAGAGGATTAATATAAAGCCCCAATGGTTAGACAAAGTTAGGTTTGCAGTAAGGCAAACCACGTGCCAGGGGAAACCAGGGAGCATCTCAGAAAGAAGCAACTAAGGAGATTATTTGTGTACTGGCTTGCACTAAATGAGACTCTAAGAAAGTTGTAGGGGCAGAGGATATAAGATTGGAACTGGGTATCACTGGTCTTTGTCCACAAGGAAAACAACAGTCTAACAGTGGTTTATTGTGCGTCTACTCTGGTTGAATAAACCTGGAAGTAACCAAAAAGCTTTGCAGGGAATAATATTGGAACGTAGAGGGACATTAGTGAAAAGTATTCTTTCTTTATGGTTTTGCTTCTTTATGTGTTTCTGATACTAGAAAAATAAGTTCTGACCAGACTGTGACTAATGACTGAGGCTGATTCTGTCTGTATCATGTTCGGTCCTCTCCTTTCTCAAGTTGGTATTTTTCACCTTTTTGTACCCTACCTGGCATGCTCTTTGTAGCAACACTAAATTGAATATTGTGCCAGACACCAACATGAGTAAAACACACAGAGAGCTCTCCCTCATTGAACTTAGGTCTTGTGACAATACAGATATAAATCACTATCACCACCCCATCACTCAATAAATCCCAATAATGTAAACCTGAACATAGAAAAGACTTGGGTCTTATCTCCCTAATAAGGATTGAAGAAATGGAAAGCTCAACAGAAATGTGCCCTGAACCAACGTTTGGCTTCAAGAGTTTGGCAGAAAAGTTTTCACAGGCTATAATCTAGGGAAGAGTCAACATGACCATGGCATAGGAGTATAGAGTACAGATGGCTAGTGAGTGAAAGGAAACATCAGAGAGTAGTCATTCCCCATTATCCTGTATAGCCTGCAGGTATCTAACAAAGAGTTTGAAGTTATCTGACATAGTGCCTGAAGTGGTCATGCTAATGGTGGCAATGGACAAAAGATGTGTCATAAGATAGGAAGGTAAACAAAAACCACACTTGACGAGACACTGATTCAATGCAGTGGGTTTCAGAGGAGAGAGGTAGACTCTGGACCAGATGCCTCCACTGATGGAGACAATAGTAGCCTTTTTCTTCTTATTTCCTAAGAAATATAAACTCGATTCCATGAACATAATATTTTTATCTGGTTTTCTGTTTAACATGTTTGTTAGTAACTCCTGATAATGACTTTCTAATGAAGATCTTTCTAAAATTTTATTAGTCACCTTTTGTGGATAGCCAGTAAGTTATAACAACTGGTCGAAGAAAATGTATTGCTTTTTCACCAACCGCGACAACTCATTTTTCAGCATTAGAAAGAAGATGGGTAAGAAGATTTTATTAAATTGTATTTGAAGGATCCAATCATTCTTTAAATCCAGCTGAGCTGAATTCAGAAGGATTGGGTTTGCCCTAATTACTTAAGCATTTGAAAAACTGGACAAAATATATGAAACATCTCCCAATACTTTGGACATCAGAGAATGAAGGATGGGAATTTTTGACTGATGGGAAACAATGACAACAAGAAAAGTGAGCCCTGTATTTGTCATATTAATGTCTTCAGAAAGTTCCCATGCAAAGGAAGAGGAGGCAGGCACAGACCCATGGCCTCTCTGTGTTGAGAAGGGTTGGGAGTCCAGGCAAGTCAAGATGGGTAGAGCTTGCAAGATAGAGTAAAGGGAATAGTTTGACGCCCTTTTTCATGATTTTAAATGTCCTTTATTTTCCCTGCCCTATTTTTCTTTCCCACTGCTCAGGGGCTTCCAATACTATTTTGAATAGAAGTGGTGACAGTATATAATTTTTTTCTATGTCTTTAATTACATGAGAACATTTTTAATGTTCAGATGAGAAGTAAATCTAAATCTTGGAAGATGTTTATGCCGTAAGTAGCAACTGCAGAGATGTGGATTGGCATGTATGAAATGTATGTACTGGCATGTATCCCAGAAAGCATGTAGGTGCTTGTTTGTTTGTGTGTTTTACTTATTCTTGTTCATAGCTTGTAGTAAAAACAAAAGTAAGGTCAATTTTGCTTCAGAAAGGAAAGAATTTTGTAGACATCATTACTTGATGCATCTTCTACCATACTGATTGCAATTCTCTCTCTCCCCTTACAGCCACTCCCTTTCTACATGGCCAAGTTCAAAGTGGCACGTTTCCCATCTTTGTCGCTATTGCTAACTGATACATATCTGCTGCAGTGAATGTGCTAGAGAAAAAATATGATCACGAATGGTCACCCTGACCCTCAAGCATGATGACAAGGTTCTCAGAGATGTTGGATGTATCCGCTGAGATGGGTTTCATGCCCTGAGCAAAGGTTACCTCATTTTTCCATCACGCAGGAACACCTGTTTGTCAGGTCAACTCTCCTGGCCCATGTCTTAGGCCTCCATGGGGAAGGCAGACAACACAGGATACCTAAGGGTTTAATAGGTTTCATTTGTAATTTTACCCACAGATTTGAAAATACTATCAGTTGGGAAGAAAGCTTTCCTACAGGCAGTTGGAATATGATCACATCATTCATTTCTTAAAGAAAATCTACAGTCCTGAGGGGAAATGGAGGCATCTAGATTTTTAATGTATGTAGGGTTTTAAGGCAGCCACCTGGTTATGAAGAGAGACTAAGGGGCTTGATTTGAACATACATTTATAAAGCATGTTCATTGGTTTTTATTAGATTTTAGTTTTATTTGAGGTCGTTTGGGGTCTGATAAAGTTGGTGAATGAGCTAATTTCACCACCCATAGTACTAATCTTAACCTCATGACCCCTCCCTCCAATACTAAAGTGGAACAAAGGCTTATTGCAGAAATAATAAGAGAAATTGCTCAAACGAGTAATGCATAGTGGTTTTCTGACATAGAAGTGAAGGAATCAGCTCCGGAGACAGAAATGTGATGATTTAACTGTTAAGGGTAAAGCCACAGTCTTTGTGGAATCAACACCTAGAATGGATGATTATCTGTCCACCATGGTTTACATCTGATCATATTTGCATTCATTATGGGAAGGTTCATCTTGGCCACATAAGACATCATCGATATGCTGCTGCTGAAATTTGGTCACTGCTCCTTTAAATTGAAAGAGGGACTTTTGTTTCTGAGAGCCACAAAAATCAATAAATTTTAAAAATTTATATCAGCAATGAGATTTTTAGAAGATTTCTTTAGACAAGAATCATAAAAATGCAGATGGTAGGAATACATAATGAGATTTAGTGACTTTCAATTTTAATACCGTGGAATGAAGCACTGTCTCTTGCCTGTAATTTAATAAAGAAAGTTTTCCTGGGATCATAAACTATAAAAATCAATGCCTCAGAGGCTTCCCAATGACAACTAACATGAAGATTAAGTAAGAGCTTTAGAATTAAACATCACAATGTATTATGTTGAAGAATTTATCTTTGTGAATAATAGCCATTAAACAAAGTTTATGTAGTTTAAACTTTTACCATGAGAAGTTATGGAGAAAAGTTTAGAGGCAAGCTGAATCAATAATTTAAGATTGTACACAAAAATAATTATTGACAAAGTTTCTTCTTTATTGATAAATCTATTTATTCAATATAATGAAATGCTTAATCTTCACACAGAGAGGTTTTCAGTGGAGTTTAAACTTCTAGAATAATTGAAAGAAGTCCTAAATAATGTACATGAAGGTAGGGACCTTGCACATCTTGTTCCCAGTTATGTCTTTAGGACCCAGCACAGAGCCTGACACACTCTAGGAGCTCAGTTTTCAATGTATTTTAGTTTAACATAAGAGCTGCCATGCGACAGTTATACACAAGAAGGTGTGATAAGAGTGGTTGTTCTGCACCTTCTAATAAACTATGGGATTTGTTTTTTCCAATACTCTTATACCAGCGGTTCTGAACTTGTGGGTCACAGCCCGCAGGAACTGTACTCAAGGGCCACGGTATTTGGAAGGTTCAGAACCACTGTCCTATACGGATAGCAGGTCATTCTGGATAAATTTCTATAGAACAGCAGTAACAGATGGCAAAGATTTTTTTTAAAATGCATTATATTGAAATTTACTGTAATATAAGACTTAGTGACTATTTTAATTTGGTAGATTTGACAGATTTACTAGAGAAGTCGTAAAGAAAAATACAAAATAAAGGTGATGAAAATTTTTAGGATTTTTTTCTTTAATAGTAAGTCTTTCACATGAACTGAGACTTTGCCTCAGATTATTGGCCCGGGAATTGTATTTTTTGTTGAATAGCATATCCTTAAATTTCATTTTTCTTGTATTTGGGAGTAGTGAACAAATTGGTGTCAAAAAGTTAACCTTAATAAATTAAATCCGTTTTTAGAGCATAAAATAGCAATAAAAGGAATGAAATTGGAGAAGTGGTTGCTAATATTTTATAGATTAGGGAGGAGAAGGGAGTGTCCTTCTTTGTAAGTTGTATTGCTTGTTCTACAAAGATACGGGGCATGGACACTTCCCGATAACTCTAAGTTACAGCCCTTCTACATCACCCTTACTCTCTTGTCCTCCTACAGTTCTCCCCATGGGCTCCATTAGCTTCATTCAAAAAACGAAAAAGTATAACAAACAGACAAATGATAACAAAATTCTCTACAACTACCTTCCTAGAGACTTTTCTTGGTAGTGGTCACCATGATATATTAGTTGTTATCTTCCTGTTTGATATCTAGAAATATTTAGGACTGTTGACCTCTCTTCCATTTTAAACTATTGTTTTCTCCTGCTTTTTTTCTTACCTTCATGGACTCCCCCCCATCCTCATTTTTTCCTTCTCTCAGCTTGGCTTCTCTTTCCAAGATTCTCTTCTTAGCTCCGTTCTCTAATCATTTTACACCGTCTCTACACAAACACACCTGTCCTGTGGCTGCAGTTACGTGGTCTCAAACTTTAGCTTAGCTCTCAAGGTGAGTAAAACTGAGCTCTGGATTTTTACAACTGGAAATTCAAATGTGTTGAAAAGAGATCCTATAACTCACTACCCAAATTCATTTTTCCCCCACTGTTTAGTTCAATGAATGGCAATGCCATTTGGCCAACTGCCCAACCAGACGTCCTCTGGGAGACATTGTTGCCTGACTCTGCAGTGACCAATTTCAACCTTCTCCTCCTTACCAATGGAAACTCTCACCCATTTTAGAGGCTGAAAGGCCAGGTTTCACTTTCTCAATTTTCCTTGCATTTCAGGCATGTGTGTCTTACCCAGTCCTAGTTAGTAGGACATCAGGGGAGAGCTGCTTAATGTTTCTGGGAAAGATATTTCCCTATGATTAAAAAACAAAGAGACCCCTGTGCAGAGAGGTTCCCCTTTCCTCAGGGTTGTGAACTTGGGTATCTGAAGACAGGATGCTGCTTGAGACATGAAAATAGGGAAAGCAACATGGAGATGCTGAACCAGAGTAGGGGAGTGGTAGCTGTGCTGAGATGGTGAATTTTATGTGTCAACTGGAATGGGCTTAGGGATGCCCAGATTACTATAAAAAACTAATTGTGGATATGACTGTGGGTGTATTTCTGGAAGATATTCGCATTTGAATTGGTGACATGGCTTTAACCCATGGGTGGAGATCATCCACTGAGCACCTGAATAGAACAAAATGGCAGAGGAAGGGCAGACTGACTTCCTCTGCTTGAGCTGGGCCATCCATCTTGGGCACTTGCACTCCTGGTTCTCCAGCCTTCGGACTTGGCCTGGGAGTTACCCGCTGGCTCCCTCGGTTTTGGGGCTTAGACTGAAATGATACCACCAGCATTCCCAGGTCTCCAACTTGTAAAGGGGCTTCTCAGCCTTCATAATCACATGAGCAAACCTTTTGCAATAAAGTTATTTCTATATACTTGTGTATATACAGCTTCTTCTATGTCTCTGGAGAATCCTTAGAAATAAACAGGCCTTCCTCCATTCTTTCTATATAAGAAAATGACTTGAAATTATTACTTACAGTTGCAATTATTCTATTAAAACTTAAAGTCAATTAATTTTAGTTTCTAGAAGTCTTTGACATTTGCCTCCTTCTAGTTCCCTTTTGCTGACACCTTTCTACTGGGCTTCATCATCTCTTGCCTGGATTACTGCAATGGCAGCCTGACTGGTCTCTCTGCTTTCATCTTAATTCCTCTTAGTTCAACTTTGTTTCTGGTATCAGGGGGATTTTATTTTTAGACTTTAAGTTAGAGTATGCTGCTGTCCTTGTTAGGAAATTTCCAATAGTTCTCATTAATCCCCAAGTCAAAGTTCAACAGTCTTCAAAGCAGAGCACAAAAGGCTCCTCCTGAATGCCTTTCTGTCTTTCCAAACCCATCTCTTTCAGTCTTGTCCCGCCACTACGTGGTCCCGGTGCTGAGTTATTGTGTTTAGTTTTAATGAAGTACAGCTTCCGTTATCTTGAAACTAAGGTTTCTGAGTCTCTTCCCTGACCCAATTCACCTGCCATGCATTTGTACTTCTGCAGGAATATTTATTCACACACAATTTTAACATGGTCATTAATAATATGGAGAGATAAATTTTGATTTAGGCTCAAAGATGAGTTTATTATATATTATGAAGATATCTGAATGAAGGCTTTAGGTATCTTAGTTGTCTGTTCCGTTAATGGTTACTCTTTCTCTCATCTCTAGGCCTTAACAATATGCAGTTCTTTCCACTGGGGATATTGTTTCCTTTCTATTTCTGCCTCCTTGGAAGTCTTTCCTCGTCCCTCAATAGTAAGTCCATTTTTTCCTGGTAGCCTAAAATAGTAGTGGATATTGTTAAATGAAGTACAAATGCATGGCAGGTGAATTGGGTCAGGGAAGAGACTTAGAAACCTCAGTTTCAAGAGAATGGAAACTGTACTTCATTAAAACTAAACACAATAACTCAGCACTGGGACCATGTTCACAGGGTTAAACAATGTCATGCAGCAGCTACTATTTTAGCCACAAGATCAACTCATTTCCCCTCTTCCCTAAATCGGGTCAGCAAAGAAACAATGAGCCTAAGTAGATTTAAACCGTTTATTACTCACGGGACCTTAAGCAGCCTGAGCTTCAGGATCGCACTGGCTCCCCTCGCCCTCTCTTCATCTCGTGGGGGGTGGTGGTGCAGAATCGACCCTGGTGAACACGGGCCCTGTGAGTTTGTGCCACATCAGAGGAGCAATGAGCTGAGAAAACCAAACCTGTGAAGAGCTGCAAGCTTCAAGTTGATGTATCCAATCTTCGTCCCACTGGGAGACATTATTTTTATTATTTTACTAGAGAGAAAAATGTCTCCAACCTAGATGGAGATACTTCCTCTTGTTTCTAGAATATTTGCTGCACAGACATCCTTGAAAAAATAATTCAGGATAGGTAGAAATGCAATGGAGAATCACTCTCAATAGTTAAGGGCTGGGAATAAAATAGATTTCAATTGGATTTAGATGTTAGTGGCTTCCAATTTATTTCTCCATCCCTCAAATCCCAGAGTAGTATATCTAGCTTCCCACTGGATAAGCACAATTGAAGATCTAATAAAAATATACAACTATGTTCAAATCTAAGCTCATGATATTTTTCATCAAACCTCTTCCTTCCAAAAGGTAATGGGAACTTATCCTTCCAGTTGCTAGGGCTTCAAACCTTGCTGTCATTTTTGATCCATTTCTTTCTCATATTCTGCAAGTCCTGCTGACTTGACTTTAACTATGTTGAGAATCTGACAGTTTTGCGCCCTCCACTATTACGATATTTGTGCCGGGGCTGCCTGCTGCTGTCTGGATTATGGAAGATGTGTTCTCACCAGGCTCTGTTTCCACTCTTCAGATTGTTCTCAGCAGAGTAAGCCAAAGTGATCTATGAAAACGTGGCCTTCTGGAATTAAAACCTCATTTTCTTATCAGGAACAAATGCCAAAGACCTGACTATGATCATCTATGATCTGCTCCCTCCAACCATCACCATCCTGATTCCATCTGCCACTGATTTCCATCTTCCCTTTTCTCACTCAGCTTCAGGCTCACCAGCTTCTCATCTCAGGCCTCTCTACTTATTATTTATTCTTCCTTCAGTGTTTTCCTTCAGATGTCTACACCTCAAATGCCCTCACTATACTTAGGCAATTATCCAAATGTTGCCTTCTCTCATATGCTCATCAACTACTTGACAAAAACATTTGGGTGTCTAACAAGCATGTAAAACTCAACACGCTTTTGACAGGAGGACTTCGCTGGTCGTCTTATTTAACATTTCAACACCCACCTCCTGTTTTATTCTTTTCTGTGCTTCACTTACTTTTGTGGACATTCATATTTATCTATCTTTTCATTTTCCCATTAGAATATGTTACTTGAAGGTATGTGTTTGTATCTATTTTCTTCGCTACTCCAACCTCAACATCTGGAACAATATGGCATACACAGTAGGTGCTTGATGATTATTTGTAAAAGGAGTAAAGAAATTAATGAGCCTAACTTTATCACTTCTTGTTGCCAGACCTTGGAAAAGTTAATAAAATTCCCAAGCCTTGTCTTTCTCATTGGTGAAAAGAGAAAAAAACAATAGCACCATCTCTGTGAAAGGTTAAATGGTATAATATCTATAAAACACTTATGCATAGTGCCTGTCACACAGTGGACAGTCTGACCCCTACAGAATTTACCACTTCTGTTCCAATTTTTGTTAGCCATGGACTTAATTATCTGTCTTACGCTATACATTAATTGTTGAGTTATTATCCCATAGTAGGAACTGGGGAAGAAAAAGTGACTCATCATTACAAGTTTCTTCAAGTGCATTACTCATGTGATATTCAGAATCAACCTGTTTGTAAGGAGTAGACTAGGGAAAATCAGCTCAGTTTCACACACAAAAACCTGAGATTTAGAGACTCACTGTCCAAGACAGAGGCAACACATTGGCAAATCTTAGCTTTTAATATTTTTGTTATTTAAATAAAAAGACTCTCACATTTTCTAAAGGTACTGAAATAAGAGCATTTTTGAAACAGAAGCAACTTACACATCTATGAACATAAATCTGAGTTCCTTTCTAATTCCTAATTGTATTTGACCTTCACAATCTTTTATTTTTTATTTTTGAGACAGAGCCTCAAGCTGTCGCCCTGGATAGAGTGTGGTGGCATCACGGCTCACAGCATCCTCCTATTCCTGGGCTCAAGCTAGTCTTCTGCCTCTGCCTCCCAAGTAGCTGGGACTAAGGGCGCCCGCCACAACGCCCGGCCATTTTTTTGGTTGCAGCCGTCATTGTTGTTTGGCAGCCCGGGCTGGATTCGAACCCGCCAGCTCAGGTGTACTTGGCTGGCGCCTTAGCCCATTGAGCCACAGGTGCCAAGCCCACAATCTTTTAAATACATTCTATTCTATTTGCATTTATTTATTTATTTATTTGTATAGATTTGGGGAGTATAAGTACAATTTTGTTATGGACATATTGGGTAATATCTGGATTTTTAATGTAACCATCATCTGAATAGTACACATTGTATATCTTGATGAAATTGTGTTAGAAGTGAGATATCACTGTAATTTGTCTCATTCTTTTATGTGTAACCTATATACCTAATTTAGGATGACATAATAAATAACGCCTAATTTCTATAGGAGAGATCACCTCTTAACAGTTTTGGTCTTCTTGAAATTAAAAAAAACTTATAAAGTTATCATGTTCCATTTTAGAGTTTAAAAATAAATTATTTTGCTTCTAAATTGGTGTCTGAAATGACATCAATTAAAATAACTATATAATTGTGTCTTAAATATTCATTAAGTTTTTGGTAATATTTTTCTTAGTAGTTGTTTTGACAAATAAATTTATAGAAAGCACTATCTTATCAAATAAAAATGATCATCTTGCAAATACAGATAGTTTGGTAGTAATGATGGTTGATGGAAATAGGAAATATACTTGGTAAGTAGGGAGCAGTTACTGGGCAAGTGGGGCATGTCGGGATAATTTTTTAATGGGTGTTTCAGTTTCCTATTTCTGCTGTAAAAAATTGCCTTAAGCTCAATGAGTTTAACAAGATATTTATAATTCTAATGGTTTTGGAAGCCAAAGTCTGACTTGGGTCTTATTCAGCTAAAATGAAGCTATTGACAGGGCTGATTCCTTCTGGGAGGCTCTAAGGACTAATCCTCTTCGTGGCTCTAAGGGAGAAGTCCAGGTTGGACTTACAGAGTCATTGTCCCCTTCCAAATCTCAACAGCCAGTAATGTCTTTGTCATAATTCCATGTCTCTGGTTCCGACTGTCCACATTCGAGAGGACATTGTAATTGTATTGAGCCCACCTGGGTAATCCAGGATACTTTTCTTAACTTCAGTTGATTAGCAACCTAAATTCCATCTGCAACCTAAACGCTCCCTTCCCATGTAACATGACATATTCACAGGTCCACAGGATTAGGGTACGATCGATCATCTTTGGGCAGGGCTGTTGGCCACCCCAGCGCATAACGCAGAGATAGAGGTCTAAGATGGTACAAAATATTATAGTTATGACTGAACATTCAGGTTAAAGTGAAATGGGCAAACATGTGCTACGATCTAATACTTATACACATCTTAGTTCAAACTACACATTTTTGAAATACACTCTGATCACTTAGGAACTTCTGATTCTGCTTTCTCATGGCTGTTTGACCAAGTGAACTCATCACTGGTAATTACTTTCTTTAACAGTTCTTAAAAATGCTTATTTCTGCTGGCTTATGGGTATTTTTTTTAGCAAATTATTTTGCAATTATCAATGACATATGCCAACCGAATCAGCAACTTCTCACATTTGATGTTTCTTTCTATTCTTTAGGCAGGAAGAGGACAATTTTACCCAGCACACTACTTTTCACTGACCTATGACTTGAATATAGTTGCTGAGCCACCACTACCATGGAGAGAGGGCTATGTTTGCAATAGCAGAGGATACAGGAATATATAAATAGCAATTGTCAAACTTTTTATTTTAAATCTACAGAACTCTTTCTTTAAACGTATATTTTGGGGAAGTCTACTGACCAGTGTAGGAAGCAGATAAAGATAGAACTGTTTTGTCAGCAGAGGGGGGGCTCTAAATCTCCTTCCACACTTTCCAATCCTGGCAACTCCAACTTGAAAATAGTGCCTTCTGTGTCCTCAGGAAATGTGTGAAGAAGTAGTGGTTAAATCAAATGAAAACTCAGTAAAAAGTTGCCAGAGAAAAGTGTCCAGAGTGAGGCACAGAGTGGAGCAGAAGGTCAAGAAAGGGAAATTCCAGGGGTGGTGCCTGTGGCTCAAGGAGTAGAGTGGTGGCCCCATATACCCAAGGTGGCAGGTTCAAACCCAGCACTGGCCAAAAACTGCAAAAAAAAAAAAAAAAAAAAAAAGAGAGAGAAATTCCAATAAGCTGCTGGCATTGGTAGGTCTCAGAGGCCTGACTTGAAGGACTAGTTAAGATTTTTGAAGAGTTAAGACCGCAGAACAAGCAGTGCGGGCAGAGGATGAGGAGGTGCGTGAAGGCAAAGACTCAAAGGACAGGGTGTG
The DNA here is from genome assembly GCA_963573935.1 of Arctocebus calabarensis. Classification (NCBI taxonomy): domain Eukaryota; kingdom Metazoa; phylum Chordata; class Mammalia; order Primates; family Lorisidae; genus Arctocebus; species Arctocebus calabarensis. Next base: position 25,825 of record CAUYON010148622.1, read on the forward strand.
CTTGTGGTGGTTCACTTGGGCAATAGCTATGCTAAATTTCGGAGAGGATTGGGACATGTGGATCAGGAGATGAAAAGCTGAGGAAAGACTCGAGTACCAGGGTAAAATCTGAGTTTTTACTTCATTTGGTCATTAGGAACCTGCCCTAAGCACAGGCGCCACGAATGAGAAGAAAGCTCAATTCAAAATATGGAGCCCCATTTGTAAAACCAGCTGGTATCTGAACATCTCCTGTGAGCTGAGCAGAGCATGCATGTTGAGGAGCCACGATGGCCACCGCCACTTCCTGTCATACAGTAGTGCGCCCCATCTGTCACAGCACGTGCCTCAGCCAGCTGTCCTCACCCCGAAGACGCCTTCCCCGTCACCATCCCACTCTGCACCTTTTCTGCGTCTCGTCATGGGGCTTTCCTGCTCCTAGGAGGACCCTGAGTCTGGTCTCCACACAGCATCTCACAGAGAATGTAAGGCCGGTTTATGTAGCAGCCCGACAGCTGTTTTATTTTGCTGAATTCCCACAAGTGGGTTGATTTTCCCCACATGAGAGTGGATCTTATGCAGCTTCAGACCTCCAAAGAATCAGCGGCTTGTTTCTGCACCTGCTGGCCGTGTTTGCCAGGGTGGTTTGGTAGATTCTGCTGCTGTTCTGTGTGTCCCATCATTTTTACTTTTCACTTTTTTCTTACATTGAGTCTCACGTTGACTATTCTCCAGTGACCATCACTGTGCTGTTTGTATAGATTTTCAAGCTACTGGAAACACACGTGGAAATTTTATTCATTTTCTGGAGAAAAGACAGTGTAGGAGACTCCTGGCTCTTGTCTGTCGGTGGCACTGTCATTAGCAGTTTGTCAGGCAAGAAACCAGGGAGTCCTTACTGACACTTTCTTTTCCTCATTCTCCTGAGTTTGTTTTAAAACCTGATAGCAGTCGTCTATTCCTCACCACCTCCACACCCTTTGGAATGCTACTGGAAGTTCCTCCGTCAAGAAGTGCATGTTTCCTCTCCCCTTCAATTTGGATGGGTCTTGTGAAATATTTTACACATAAAACATTGATATGTTTTTGTTCCAAATATGTACAAGTCATTTACAGGCTCATTCCAGTATCAAGTGCAGTGCCTGTATTTGCAAATCCGTAACTCTGACATCAGCTCACTGTTACCGTGAACCCAATCAATCCTTTTCTTAACAGCCTTGCTCTACAAAGGTAGAGCCAATTCTTCACATTTCTTGTGGTGTAACAACATGTTCATTTCACATTTCCGTGAAACTAATGTCCATCTGTCTTCAGTTTCTCACCAATCTAATCCACTTACCATAAAATTATCGTAGTGTTATTTCTAAAAACTTTTGTTAAGCAACACTGTAAACATGTAAGTTCTTATTTCTTCTGACATCCAAGACACATCTGAACGCCACATTTCAAAGTCTTAAATAATCTAGCAATAACTCATCTTTCTATTCTTAATTTTTGTTCTAATCAGGCCCAGATTACTACTTCCTCTCTTCTCTTGGCCTGGAAATGTCCCACTACTTTATTAAGTTGTTTCTTTTCACCTTGGAAACAGTTTTTCTGCTGCTAATAAAAATTCTGATAAGGATGCTTCTGTTCTGGAAATTTTCCCTGAGTCATTTCTGTATGTGTTGAATTCTTTTTTTCTGTGATATGGCTTTCACATTTGTATTTAAGAGCAGATATGCTAGGTTTCTCTTTCCCAACTACATTGTAAACTTCAGAAAGTAAGAATTAAGCACCCCTCAATTCATGGGGTTCTTAATGGATACCTCAAAACATTTATAGGTGGAACTAAGTGGAACTACTTCTGTTACTTACTGTGCAACATGTGACTTGTCCCCATCTTGCCAAAATTGGAATAATGTCCACAGAACAATTTTAACAATAAAATATTGAACGCTTTTTTCATAATATAAATTACTCAATATACTATTTACTGAAAGCTGCTATTCTGATGAAGAATTAATTGACATATTTTTACAATGTTACCCCCTCTTTTATATTCATTAAAGCTTACGGTGCTTTGTGTTATGGAAAGTAAATCTCTCTCAACTTAGTGATGGATTCTGTACATAAACTTATTCGAACACTAGCAATCTGATCTGGCATGATTTCCTATCTGTAACAAAGTACCCCAATCTCTTCATTATGGTTTTTTACTTGACATTATGGCATAGATCACCAATCTGGACAGATGAAAAGTGATGCTAAGGTATATATGTCATGCTATAAAGAAAGACAAAGTGATTAGAATACAGGGAACTAAATATTTCACTTCTAATATTTAATATCTAATATTCACAAGACATCTTGGGGAAGAAGGAGGATTCCAGTTTCCTCAAACAATTTATTGCTTTGTATGTTTTTAAATTTATGAGCATAATTTTACCAACTTTGTGTTTATTTAAAACTTTAGCATTTCAGAATTTAAGGCACCAGCACATTAGTTAAGGGAAGGCTCATTTGTGTCATAACAAAGGAAATAATTGTTTAGGGACTTAGAGAAAATAAGCCCTTGCTCTAGTCTAAGGGAATACTCTAGGTTGGCCTGCAGACAGTCCTCCTGAGAACTGGTTTCTCTTTGCTCTGTTTCTGGGTGATGATCCATGCCAGGCTTCTCCGTGGCTTGAGTGAAGTTGGTTTCAAGTACTTCTTCCAGTCTGTGAAAAGGAAAGCTGCATGTAGGGCTCAGTGCAAAGGTGCAAAGACACGGCCTGGAAGTGGTGTCACTTTGTCTGACAGCCCATTAGTCCGTCAGTCGCCAAGCTGCACCTGTCTCCGAAGTCCCAGTTAGGCTCCTGTGTCTGCTGTCACTCTCTCACTGTGTCAGGAAAGGAGATGGCACCTTAGCCACCTGAAATGAGGGTCCTTGTTATTGACCCCATACCCCTGTGATTTTCAGATGCAATAACTATCTGTAAATGTGCATGTCTTGATGTGTACTTTAAATCCTAGCAATGGTTTTAAAAAATTTCCGTGCAACCGAAGATCCTTGGTATTCGTAAGTTATGCCGGCGCAGGTGCACAATCGCACGGCGTTCTTATGTCCTTGATGTTCGTAAGTTATGCCAGGGCCGGTGCATAAGCGCACGCCGTTCTTATGTCCACAGCAGTCAGTGGACTTGAAATTTGGGGTTTATCACGTAAGCCATGTAAATCCACTTTTTTTTTTTTGGTAGAGACAGAGTCTCACTTTATTGTCCTCAGTAGAGTGCCGTGGCGTCACACTGCTCACAGCAACCTCCAACTCCTGGGCTTAGGCGAGTCTCTGGCCTCAGCCTACCCAGTAGCTGGGACTACAGGCGCCCGCCACAACGCCCGGCTATTTTTCTGTTTTGCAGTTTGGCCGAGGCTGCGTTTGAACTTGCCACCTTCAGTATATGGGACCGACACCCTACTCGCTCGGCTTCTGGCACTCCCCCATAAATCCAATTTATTCTGTTGGAAATGGACCTCAAAAGAAAATGAAATATAATTGCTAGTGATGAGGGTAATGAGAAAGTAAAGAAGTCTTAAAAAATGACTTCTTAGAAACTAGAACCATGGACTAAGTTAAGACCCAGAAAGCAGGTTTGGCAATGGCCTGGTTGTATGTTATAAGGAAGATCACTCTCTGTTTTATACAAAGATGTGAAAGTAATATGAACCATGAAATTATTTCAATGAGTGATCAGGGGAATTAATTTTTATAGTTTTAGAAGTACAAACTTTTTGTATTTTGCTATGGTATTTTATGAAGGAAATTGTATGCCATAATAATATTTAAGAATTTCAAGAGTCTTCGTAGCCTAAGCATATTCCTCGTAGAATGAAAATACTTATTTAGCAGAGACATAATTGTTACTTATTCATCTTTCACCAAATAAATATATACTAGTCAATCCACATGCCTAGGTATGTGGATTGTGTTCTGGATTTTGCTAACGTAGCACTGATATCAAAATGTAGTTTAAAGTCAGTTATTTTTAAATACTCTATGTTCACAGTTACAGATTTTTTTAATTAGTTTTCACACTAATTTTTAGAAGACAGTGAAGGTCAAAAACAAGTGTCACTATAGTTAAAATTAATTATAGTATTCAATTGCACAACATCAGATAGTAACTTTCCATCAATTTTTTAAAGACATTTCATAAAAGTCAGTCTAGAATCATTAAGTTTCTCTTTTCATGTCGGTAAGAATAAGTTTACTGAACGTTAGTGTCTACTATTAGTGGAAACATCATCTTGTCTCATTTTATTTCAATTCTTTACAGCTTGCAGATACTAACACGTTTTGCCACTAGAGGTCAGTATTTATCTATATTTAAGAACAACAACACCTGCTCAATGGGAAAGTGATGTAACTGGGTATTGGTAATGCCCAGTTAACAGAAACATTGCTGCAGCAGAAGGGTAAATTTAGAATGAAATGCCTAGAGACTAAAATACCTTCCCTGGTAAATGAAGTGATTCCACAGAACCACTGATATTTTTCTAGAGATTTTATTCTGAGATAAGTAAGGATCATGTTCAAATAATCATGTATATACTTTAGGACATTTTACCGATTCAAGGCAGTCTGTGGCCTGCACACTTCCTGGAATCCCAGGGAATAACGAAGGATACACAGTGCAGTGGGATAGATGGAATGTTACAGAAGGACAGCAAGGTCCGGCTCTGGCTCTGTCACTCCCTGGCTGGGCACCTGTGTCTCACTGGCCAGCTTCCCCCTTTGTAAAATGAGGATGGCAGATGCTGTGTTTTTAATAGTCCTTTTTAGTCCTATTTTTCTAAGACTCCCCTTCATTATCTGTCAGACTTGAACACCTTTAGACAAAAGATAACCAAACAATTTATTACTCTTTCATTTCCATAATAGATAAAAATCAAGATGTCAACTAAAGAAGTACTTCTTTTTCCTCTTGTGTTTAATATTTCATGATAGCCGGATGAAGTGACACTTCCTACATGCTATTCTTTTTTAGTAATATAAGCTCAATGAGGAGCAGACACCCTGGGAAGTTTTTTTTTTTTTTTTAAATAATATTTTAGATCAGGTTAACATTCTTTTGATCAGTTGTGCTTAATGAATTCTTAATGGACCAGCAGTTCTTTCTTCCCTTTTTTGGTACTGATTGACCCATGAGAATGAGGATTCCTGACCCAGGAGCAGCTGAATTCTCTTCCTTTTTCCAGGTATTCATCAAGGAAGATTCACTCCCACATGAACGTGCTGGTCTCCATCTAGCTTGGTTCTCGTCCAGGCTCTAACACTGTTCTAAGCGAGGTGTCCCCTATCTTGTGCCTCAAATCTGTCACCGATAAAAAAAGATAATAAAAAGAGTTTGTATGTGGTGCGGGAAAGTAAAACTCAAGAGTAAAACCATAGTTTTAAGAGCTTAAGTGGTTAGGATCAGAGTTCAGGGCTGACAGCTGGCTGGAAATTAAGGAGGGAAATACTTTAAGAAGATGAAATCTCCCACATCTGCACATAAACTTCTCTCATATCTTTGGATACACCCGAATGAACCATGTATAGACAGAGGAGATTCCAAGAAACATAGGTAAAAATTAGCTTGCAGGCTAAACCTGCAAAGTATAGATTTGGATTTCTGGCCAGCACAGGGGTGACAGGAACTTACATTTAATCTTTCCAAATGAGGAATACTTTTAATTGAAACCCCAGAAGGTCTTTGACTTAGGAATGATGATTATTTTCTCAGACTTAAGGATTGCTCCCGAGACTAAGGCTATCCTATAACAAAGCGTCATTAACAAATTATAAATCTAAATTTAGATAAATTGAAGATACATCATAAGTAGTTTAGCTATCTGCTTACCCCCAGTCAGCACTCTTTAGAGGAAGACTGTAGAATCAAAAGTCTACTTTGTATCCACAATGTACGGGATATAATCCAAAGTTACTACACATCTGGAAAAAATATGTGACTTAAAAGCAAAAGTGGACAATGGAAACATTCCTTGAGATGACACAGATGTTAGAATCAGAAGAGAAGGATTTTAAAACCATTACTATAGATATGTTTATGAATATAATGAATGAATAATATGAATAATATAAATCTATAAATATTATAGAGATGCTTATGAATATAAAAACAATGATACTGAACAGATGAAGAATCTCGGCAGAGACATATATGTTACAGGACAGTATCAAATGAAAATTTTGGGTGGCGCCTGTGGCTCAGTGAGTAGGGTGCCGGCCCCATATGCTGGAGGTAGTGGGTTCAAACACAGCCCCAGCTAAAAACTGCAAAAACAAACAAATAAACAAACAAACACAAGTATAAATTTTTTTTGTATAAAATTTTGAAATACAGAATTCACTAATAGTGTTTAATAGCAAATAGAAGATGGTGGGAAAAAGGCTGGTCAGTGAACTTGAAGACAAACTATACAAATCATGCCATCTGGAGAATAGGGAGACAAATAATTAAAAAAAAATGAATGGACCCTGATATACATTAGGACAGTTTCAAACTATTAACATATGTGTAACTGGAAAGTATAGAGAGGAAATGAAAAAAATATTTTGAAAAATAATGGCTGAATTTCCCCCAGTTTGGTGGAAATAAATCAACCTGGAGAAACATAAAGCTGAACTGACCCCAAGCAACATAACAGAAACACACACGCAGGGCACCAGAAACAGCGCTGTCAAATCACTAAAAACAAAAACAAAGAAAGAACCTCTGGAAGCAGTTGGGCGTACGGGAGAGACAAGTTATAAGAAGTGGAGAAATACACACACGACTGTCTTCCCACTTGAACAACCGTGCACTGAAGAGAATGAAATGATCCTTCAAAAAGGATCAAAACAGAGGAAGAGAATAGGGTCAATGAAGGATTGTCTATTTTAATTTTAGATTACTTTGGGTGCAGAATACTTGCATATTATTCATACAGTACGTACAATGTTTTGATACAGACATGCAATGGATATTAATCGAATCAGGGTAATTGAGGTATCCATCACCTGAGGCATTTATCGTTTTTTTTGTGTTAGGAACATTCCATTTCCACCCTGTTAGTTATCTTACAGTGTAACTTGATGATTATACTCACTTTTTTTTGTGCTATCAAATATTGTTCATTCTTTCTAACTCTATCTTTGTATTTTTGCAGCCACAAACCACCCTCATCCAATCCTCACCTCCCTAATACCCTCCATCATCATTCTATTCTCTGTCTCTACCCAATCAGGATCAGCTGTTTTAATATTTGGTCCTGGCACATGAATGAGAACACGCAGGATTTGCGTTTTTTTAATTTAATTTAATTTTTTTTTGAGACAGAGCCTCAAGCTGTCACCCTGGATAGAGTGCTGTGGCGTCACAGCTCACAGCAACCTCCAATTCCTAGGCTCAAGCGAGTCTCCTGCCTCCGCCTCCCAAGTGGCTGGGACAACAGGCGCCCACCACAACGCCCGGCTATTTTTTGGTTGCAGCCGTCATTGTTGTTTGGCGGGCCCGGGGCTGGATTCAAACCCACCAGCTCAGGTGTAAGTGGCTGGCGCCTTAGCCGCTTGAGCCACAGGCGCTGAGCCAGAGTTTGTGCTTTTAAAAAACTTTTTGGGTGGTTTATTTCACGTCACATAACGTTCGCTAGCTCCACCCATGATGCTGTGAACAACAGGATTTCATGCTCCTTTATGGCTGAGTAGATTCTATTGTGTGGGCATTCATTAATTCATTCCTGGAAAGTTAGGTCAATCCAGCATTTTATATATATATAAAAAATTAATACAAGATAGACATTTACAGATATATAACAACTGAAATAATTTAATTCCAGAAGACCTAGAGTACAAGAAATATTAGAGGAAATTTTTCAGAAGAAAGGAAATAATACTAAATATAAACCAGCATCAAAAGGCAACAATGAAGAGCTCCAAAAAATGGTACACTGAGGGTAAATATAAAAGACTGATGTTTTCTAAGTTTCTTTTAAAGATATCTGGCTATTTAATGCCATATTATATATTCTTGGGTTATGGAGTTTATAACATATTAAATGGAAAGTATGTAAAGTACAATAGCAGAAGAACATGGGGTGGGGGGAGGTTAAGTAGAATTATATTCTTGCAAAATTCCTAACATTTTATATAAAATAAGCATAATATAAGTACAAGTAAACTGTTATAACAGTGAATTTTGTAATCTCTACTGTGACCACCAAAGAATAATACCAAAAGTGATGACTAAAAATTCCCCAAAGAAATAAAAATAAACACACAGCAATACTGTTTATTTGAATAATGTGAAAGAAGGCTTGAATACAAGAGTATCAGAGGGGAGAAGGATCAGGCAAAAATAATAGAAAATAAAATAGAAAAACGTTAGCTCTCAGCCCAATCATATAATTATTACATTTAACAAAAAATAGACGAGAAACTTAGATTAAATAGTAGAGATTATGCCACTGACCAAAAAAAGGAAGTCCCTATAATATACTATGCAAAAGAGATTCACTTAAAGTCTAAAAGCCTAGATGGGGGTGGTGCCTGTGGCTCAAAGGGGTAGGGCACTGGCCCCGTATGCTGGTGGTGGTAGGTTCAAACCCAGCCCCAACCAAAAACTGCCCCCCCCCCAAAAAAAGCCTAGATAAGTTGAAAGTAAAAAGATAGAAAATGATATGCCATTCAAATAGGAAGCATCAAAAACAGGATGTGATTATACCAATATTAGATGAGATATATTTCAAAACAGTATTACCTGAAAGAAAGAGGATCACTTCATCATTTCACAATGATAAAAGGGTCAATTAATCAAGTTCACCCTGGGCACCTTATCTCTAAAATAAAATTTTAAAAAGTAAAGCATAGAATTATCACATAATCTAGCAATTCTACTTCTAGGTAGTTACCCAAAAGAAGGAAAAGCAAGGCCTGAGACCTTGTATATCAATGTTTATAACAACATTCATTATTTGCAAAAGCCTCAATGTGTTACAAAAAGTTCATTAACAAAGGGATAAACAAAATGTGTTGTATATATACAATTGACTATAATTTATCATTTAAAAGGAATGCAATTCTGATATCTGCTCTAATAGATATCTGCAAAAGAAGCAATTTAAAATAAGCCAGCCACAAGAAGGTGAATTTGTATAGTTCTATTCAAATGAGTTAATAGACAAATCTACAGAGATGGAAAGTATAATACCAGGTATGAGGAGATGGGAGAGTCTGGGGTACAAAATACAAAGTCTGGACATGGATAGTGGTGATGGGTGTACAACCTTGTGAAATACATAGCACCCTGTATACACATACACTGAACTGGTTACAACGGAATATTTTATATTATGTACATTTTACCTCCATAAAAAAAGAAAAAATCTGTTCAGAATTTTTAAAAGTTATGATGTCTCCAAAAGTAAATTTATTAAATATCCAGATAAATACAAGATGGCCATAAAGTTCATGAGCAATTTTAACTTCATGGCCACCCTGTATAATTATTTATTAGTAATACACATTGCATTATAAATTCATTCATTGATAATTTATTACATATTATGCTTGTGTTCCTAGCTTACTTCCCAGCCATCAGTTTGGAAAAAGGGGGGCACAGTCCCTGGAACTTTTCTACCTTATCATTGGTTTTTGTGTCTCTTTCCACAGAGATGTGCACTTGTCCAGATTTAGACAGTTTGTTTTGGGAGATAATGGCAGCGTATACAAAAGAAGCATATTTGTCGTATAACTACCCCAACTACCACAGGCTTCCATTTTCCAAAAAATGGGAAGTTCACTGTGCCATGGACATTTTTATAACCTAGTATCACAAAATGCAACCAGCCTACACCAAAACTATGTCCCAGCTAAATTTGCTGGTATGTTATAAAGGATGAAAGGTTCTTCCGTCCTCAGAAAAGGTGTCAGTGCTTTGCTATTTTTTTTTTAATGTTTAAAAATAGATTGAGAGCTACTGGGAAAACCACTGGCAAAGAGAATGAGAAGTACAAAACTGTTTTTTTTCTTTGTTTAATATTCTAAATGCAGAATGATGCTGTGTGCACGCCTAGGTTCATTTAACACGAAGTCTGTAATTCTGCCCAAGATCGTTTGGAACAGATTGTTACCATTCCCTCCCCACTTATTTAAGACAAGGGAATCATCTAAAGCAAAAGGACACAAGTGATTCCCCGTCTGAAGCTGTGCCCCCTTTGCTGGAGGTGGACAGGAGCACAACAGTGGAAGTTATTTTCATTCTGCTTCTCTGCTCAATAAACGCGGCTGTGTCCTTTCCCTGCCTTTCCTCACTTTCTCTCTTTCTCCATTGTCTTTTTGTCAAAAGAGAAACACCAAAAATAAAGTAATATTAAACATAATGGAAAAGATGGGGACAAATAATTGAGTCAGATATAACCTTAAAAATACATTGTTTAAATTCTGGTTTTGATTTTTTTAGGAATACGGGTGTACACAAGGTTCATTTTGAGTTTAGCTTTTGAAGAGAGAGATGATTCCAAAAGAAGTACAGTTTAGCGGGTAAAATTGACTTCTATGAATACACAGAAAGGAGGTTATCTTGGGGAAGGGCTGCAAAACAGGAATCTTAATGTTCCAAATCTTCAGATTTCAAAGCCTTTAACCACTGACTGTCGTTAACATAAATGGTCAAATTGCAGAGAATGAATTGACAAAAATTGGCATGCACTTTTCTAATATGTGCTTTGGTAAATTACAAAAATGATATTCAAGGGGAGAAAAACGGTCTATGATTTTACCAACAAAACTCGGTAAAAGTGTTGTGGGGATGCAGAACCCGCCACGCGACAAGGATTCTGAAGTAACGAGGCTTCTCAGTGTTCCTCACAGGAATTCTGAGCCACTGCTGTCATGTGACGTCACGCTTTCTGCGCCACTGCTGTCATGTGACGTCACGCTTTCTGCACATGAGAGGGTCCGATGTTCCACATTTAGAAACCTAATGGCATGGCTAAGGAACTAGAAACAGAAGGCAGATTTTGTGGGTAGAGCAGGAAACTTGTTCTTTGCATTCCTGAATCAAATGTGTGACTCAGGTGGGACACCTGTGACTCTGCTGAGAATCTGTCAAAGTCTTTCTGGTGCCCTAAGGCTCTGGGTGATGCTGTGTCTCATTTGTAACTCCTATTCTACCACATTTCCATATATATGTATTCCTTATACAAAGAAAATTATCGTAGTGATGATTCTCAAAGAAATACATTCACTGAAAAACCCATCTCATAAGTCTTTGACGATTAAGTTTTATTTTCTCTTTTTTCTTGTTCCTCTAAGGTGTTATTCATATGCATATACATAAACGTGTGTGTGTGTGTGTGTGTATACTAGTATACACACATATACTATATGTAGTATAGGGGTAGTATATACTACCCCTATATGTAGAGAGTTTTCTTTTTTTTTTTTATTGAGACAGAGTCTCACTCTGCCACCCTGGTATAACAGTGTGGTGTCACAGCTTGCAGCAACCTCAAACTCTCAAGCTTAAGCAATCCTCTTGCCTCATCCTCCCAAGTAGCTGGGACTCCAGGAGTCTACCATAACGCCCGGAGAGTTTTTGTCTTTTTAGTAGGGACTGGGTCTAACTCTTGCTCAGACTGGTCTTGAACTCCTGAGCTCAAGGCAATCCACCTGCCTCAGCCTCCCTGTGAGGATTGCAGTTGTAAGCCACATGCTCAGCCATACATACTATTTTTAAGTAGCTATAACCACTTCCTATCTACAACTTTGAGTTCACAGTCTTTTTACCATAGCATCGGCTTATGACAATTATTCCGTATTCTTATTGGTTTTTAAATAACCTCATTATTGGCTGTGACTTATTGTTCCTGTGCTCATTGACAGTTAAGTTTTACCAATTTTTCATAGTCATAATAATGTTAAGAAGAAGTACTAAAATCATTTTTTATAGAGGAACTGTCTTTGTAAATATATATTGCAAAACCTTAAGGTACAAGGTGAGATATTAGGCTTTAGCTAAGACCAAGACTTCCAGGAAAAGTGCAGAATTACATGAAATAGGAATAAGAAATTATTGAGGTTTCCTCTGTGTGTGTGTGTGTGTGTGTGTGTGAGAGAGAGAGAGAGAGAGAGAAGTCAAAGTGAGGAAAGAGACCAATAATACTGATATGTTTGCCATTATTTAGCTTTTTTCCTTTTAAATTATTTCTTTAGAAACATTTAAAGAGAAAACATAATGCCAGGTTCCCGATACAAGTTTCCAAATTATTTCTGCAAGAGCTTCTCATCGACATTGCCGTCAACATAAAATAAGAACAATCAATTCCTCCAAATATTATTAACAGACTCCATATGGTACACAGCATTTCAATGAATCCAGTAAAATCTGTCACGATAAGTAATAGAGTGCAGGAAAAGACTGCCTGACTTGCTTTGGAGATAAAGAAAGCAGAGTTGGTATGTGCTGACTATAATTATATTTGTCACTTACATTTCTACCTATGGCGTTATTGGTTAAAACTCTCTTCTGCAGGAACCATGACCCCGTCCATGCACGTGGCTGTGATGTGAAGTGCCATATTACTGCTGGGTAGTAATGGGTTATTTTTGTTTGTTTGTTTGTCTCATTGCATGGATTGTGAAGGAAGTGACGCAAGTCTCCGTAGAGATCATGAAAGAGGGAGATGTATGGAGAGGCAGACACAAGAGGTGGAGAAGTAAATTTAAGTTTCATTTGGAACCAAAACCAGAGTCCCAATAGCAAAAGCAATCTACTCAAAAAGAACAAACCAGCTTAGTAAAGTATCTCAGGAATGGAAAAAAAAAATATCCAACGTACTCAGTACCACTGTGAAACCAATTTATAATTACTCACACTTGTGTATGAAAAATGTAACACAACTATAGCCTAGAAAGAAGGAGGGAAGGGAGGGAGAGGGAAAAGGAGGGGGGTGGGTTGATAGAGGGAGGGTTAGTAGGGGGACCACACCTAAGAAGCATGTTGCAAGTACAAGTTGGATCTATAGGTGTAGAACACAAATGTCTTAACACTGTAATTGGGTAAATGAGGTGAAGGCTATGTTGATTAGTAGGATGTAAGCACTCCAATTTGTACAAATAATCAGCACATTGAATCCCATTATGGCATAAATGTATACATGATCTATGTACACATGACTTAATAATAATAATAAAAAAGAACAAACCTGGAAGTGTCACATTATTTAACTTCAAATTATACTACAAGGTGGCCAAGTGTGGTGGCTCATGCCTATAATCTAGCACTCTGGGAGGCCAAGGAGGGGCGATTGCCTGAGCTCATGGGTTTAAGAACAGCCTGAGCCAGAGCGAGATGTTGTCTGGAAAAATAGCCGGGCGTTGTGGTGAGCACCTGTAGTCCCAGCTACTGGGGAGGCTAAGGCAAGAGAATACTTGAACCTCAGAGTTTGAGGTTGCTGTGAGCTGTGACACCGACACTCTACCAAGGGCAACAAAGAGACTCTGTCTTTAAAAAATATTATACTACAGGACTATGGTAACCAAAAGCAGCATGGTGTTGGTAAAAAGTAGGGATATAGACAAATGTAACAGAATAGAGAACTCAGAAACAAAATCATCTACCTACAACCAACTGATTGTCAACAAAGCAGAGAACAGCGTACACTGGGGAAGGGTGCTCTATTCAAAAAACGGTGCTGGGAAAGTTGGAGTTACCACAGAGGAATAAGGCAGAACCTGTTTCTATTGCCATAATCAAAAATTAATTCAAGATGGATTAAAGACTTAAATGTAAAATGTGAAACCCTAAAAATTCTAGAAGAAAATGTAAGAAAATATTTTCTAGATATAGGTCTAGCCATAGACTTTATGACTATGACCCCAAAGACAAATATAACAATGACAATTAATAAATCTGACTTAATTGAATTTAAAAGCTTCTTCACAGGAAAGGAAATAATCAATAGAGCAAACAGGCAAGTTCCAGAATGACAGAAAATATTTCCAAACTATAAATTTAACAAAGGAGTAATGTCCAGAATCTACAAAGAACTGAAACAAAACTGTAAGAAAAAAATCCCATCAAAACTGGGCAAAAGATGTGAACAGAAGCTTTTTAAAGGAAGACAGGCGAACATCTGGTGAACATGAAAAAGATGTTCAACTTCAGTAATCATTAGGGGAATGCAAATTAAAACCACAATGAAATATCACCTTACCACAAAATGTACCTCATTAAAAAGTCTAAAAGCAACAGATACCAGTGTGGATGCAGAGACAAAGAAAAGCTTGTACACTATTGGTGAGACTGAAAATTTCTATAATCTCTGTGGAAAACATCATTAAGAGTCCTCAAATAACTAAACTGACCTATCATCCATTCCATCTGGCAATTCCATTTTGGGTGTCTATCCAAAGGGAAAGACATCATTTTATCAAAAAATCACCTGTACTGACATTTATGTCATCACAGTTACAATCACAAAGATACGAAAACAACCTAAATGACCAGCAATTCCTGAGTGGATAAAGAAAATAAATGCCATGAAGTACTATTCAGCCATAAAAACATCTGAAATAATGCCTTTTGCAGCAATTTAGATGGAACTGAAGTCCATTATTCTAAGTGAAGTATTTCAAGAAAGGAAAAACAAGCACTGCATGTTCTTACTAACAAGTGGGAAATAAACGATGGATACATGGGGCTCAAAGAGACGTCAAGGACGTTGGCAACTGTGAAGGGGGGATGGGGAGGGGGTGAAGGATAAAAACTTACCCGCCAGGGGCAAAGAGCATCATTCCTGTGAGGGCCATGCTGAAAGCTTTAACTTTTGCATTATACATATAGCATATCCATGTAACAAAATCATGTGTACCCCTTTGGTATTTTGAAATTAAAAATATATCCGTTAATTGTATTATTCCCTTGCTTTTGGAAAATTAATCTGATAAAACTTATTCCCGGGGTGTTATTACAACAGTTCCATGTAGGAAGTACTTCCCTAATTCTGCTAAGCGAGAAGTATTTAGTAAGACATTATAATTTTCTTTTACTTTGTTATACCAGTTATTTCAGAGAAAGTGGGAATCCCTGAACAAAGAGTAAGGCCTTTATAAAGTCTCAAATGGTTGTTTTCTGCTTTCTGGCTTTTAGCTTTGCGCTCTCTCTCTCTCTCTCCCCTCGCTGCCTGTTTTCTCTCTGTCTTCCACATGCCTCTGATTTTCCTTAGCTCTCTTTATGTGCCCCATTTGAGCCAAGAGAACCCCCCCCCACACACAAGTCACACCCATATTTGGTCAGAAGTAAACAAATCAACTTGGCTTGAAGTTATAACACATCACGTGTACGTGCACAATCTCTGAACGAATCCCCTACCACCCACTTCTCTATTACTCAGGGCCAACCTTCAACCCCATTCTTCCCTTAGAAATATGTGTGACTTACCCCCTGTTTTGTAGTAGTTTCTTAGGACTGCTGTAACAAGTTACCACAAACAGCAGAATTTTACTTTCTCAATTTAGAAGGCCGAAAGTCCAAAGTCAAGGTCTTGGTAGTGTGGGTTATTTCTGGCAGCTTTGAAGATGAATCCCTTCCAAGCCTCTCTCCTAGTTTTTGACGTTTGGCAGCAATCCTTGGTTTGTAAATGTGTCACTCCAATCCCTACCTTTGTTTTCACATCTCCGCCTTCTCTGTGTGTCCATTATCCCTGACTTTTCTCTTTATAAGAGAAAGAGAAAAGAAAAGCTTTTCACCCTGAAAGCTTTAGTCTACAAAGGCCTTATTTCGATATAAAGTCACATTCACAGGTACTAGGGGTTAGGACTTGGGCATGTCTTGTTGTGTAATACTTTTCAGCCCACTATACCTCCTCACTGCCCTTGTATCTTCATTTAAATGTCATGAAAACATGAAAAAGATCTCTGCAGGAAGACCTTCCCTGATCACTCTATAAAAAGGGAGGTTCCTGCTCCAGCTCCTAACACCAGTCCTCACTTTTTATCTACTTATAGCTTGTGTATCCTAATACAACCTCACGATGCAGTTCAATTTTAGCCCAAACACTAACAAACATAGTCTCTCAGTATCTTCTCTTCAACTTACTGAGGGATTAAAGGATATAACTAACAAACTTATCATTTTCCCTGGCCACAACTCATGCACCAACAAGTATATTGGCTACCCTAGTCCAATATCAACGGCTCGTAGTGTGGATTTATAGGGATAAACTCTGGTCACATAGGCATAATATAGAGAAATCTGAGCAGAGAGACTGGGTATATATATATACATGATATTAAATAATTTGCCTTCTTTAGTGAAATCTCTATTTATATTAATCTCAAAATGAGGTATAAAGGAGTATCATTTATCACATTTAAACAATGGTGTAACATCCCTTCTTCCCTCCTTCCCTTGCTTCTTTCCTTTCTTCCCCCGTCCTTCCTTCTCCTGTACATACGTGTGCTCAGACACACACATGCAGAATCCAGAGTGGCAGTTAATGGCTTTACTTTTTCAGAATTGACCATGCAATAAACTACTGTTGTGGTGTTTGTTGTTTACTAAGTCAGCTCTTTGAAGACACGTTTCTTATTTTTTCATCTTTAGTATTTGTCCTCTCTTCCATCAGGAAATAATTTGGGATATCACAATATAAAAACCCTTTGGAGAAAACACCTTAGATCATCACTACTATCAACAAGTGTCTGATTTATATTTATATCGGATATATATTTAATATCGAGAAAGAGTAAATTCGATAGGTCTACTATGCAAAGCATGTGTTTTTAAAATTGATGAATTTCTTCAATATGACCAATCGCTGGCCCAAGGTTTGAGTACTAAAATGAATATGAATAACTTTTCATTTCCATCATTTACAATATCTAGAAAATTAAGAAGATTTTTTGGCTTTAAAGAACAGAGTATTTCTTTTTACTGAGATGTTAGAGCTCTTCCTTCCCGGAGTCCTCAAGGAGAGGGCTCTATAAAAGTGCAATAAAAACTATGCTTAGCTGTTATATATCCTAAAAATAACTACTGTCATAATTTCTGTAATGACTAAAGTAATGGGCTTTTAAAACTAAGTTCAAATTTTGATACCACCATTTATTAGCTGAGTGAACTTGAGAAAATTACTCAATTTCTCTGTTGGTTAAGTTTCCTCATAGTTAAAATATGAAAAAGTACATTATAACTTAAGTGTTTTGTGAAGATTAAATGAAATTTCATGCCTGAGGTTCTTAGAATAGTGCTGAGCACATATTCAATACATATTAATAATAATATTGTTATTATTATTACTGACATGTTATTATTTTTAAACAAATATCAAAAAGAATGCTAGCCTTATGTCAAATTGAATTTTTTTCACAGCAAAGTTTTTGCCCAGCAAAGAGTTTCAGAGTTTTGTGATGGTCAAACTTAATCCAATGAGATATTTTATAATAGGTGAATGACTGAATGATTTGTTCTTCAACAGGTACCTGTGGTATAGACATTCAGAGTGATTGAGTGTAAAACTTGTGTTTAGTATTTGAAAAGGGTAAAAGAACTTTTCAAAGAGAGGGAGTTGATAGACATGTCTTAATAAAAATCCTGTTTCTGTATGAGCTGAGATTACCTGAGAAAAATATCACCATTACTGTTAAAATATAATTTGAGATTTAACCCAGCATCGGGGTATAAGTTCAATTGAGGCTCACAAATTTAAATCGGGAATCAGAGGCACAATAATGTTAGCTTGAAAAGTTTTGTTTTTTTAAAAAAATTGTGTATTAATATGAGTACATACAATTAGGTTACAATGTTTGCATTTGAGTGTAAAATCTGAGTTGTAGTTGAGTCCTTAATGCAGGAAGTGTGCTGAATATATCTATATTGTACCTGATGGGTGGGAACTTACTGAGCCCCTTCTCCATCCCCCTTCTTGAATTTAATTGTGTTTTTCTCTCATGTGTGCCTATTATTAATCTACTCATTTCAATTTAGTATTAAGGAAATAGAAATTACTTTCCATTCTTGAGAAACTTTACTTAGGATAATGTTCTTTTAATCCTTTCAGGTAAACACAAAAGATACAAAGTCACCATCTTTTTTTATGTCTGAATAATATTCCATGTTATAAATATATCACAGTTCATTTGTGGGTTTATCGGCATTTGGACTGTTTCCACATCTTTGCAATTGTGAATTGAACTGTTATAACATCTGAGTACAAAGTTCTTTATGGTAAAATCATTTTTTTTTCTTCTGGGTAGATACTTAGTAATGAAAATGCAGGATCAAACAGAAGGCCTACTTTTAGCTTTTTATGAATTCCCCATACTTCCTTCTGAAGAGGCTATGTTAGTTTACAATTCCACCAACAGTGATGTTACTTTCTCTCTACACGCATGCCAGCGTCTGCAGCTTTGGGACATTGTGATGTGGGCTTGAGGTTAGATGATATCTCAAAGTGGTTTTGATTTGCATTTCTCTGATGATTAGGGATGATGAGAATTGCTTTTCGTGTATATTGGTTATTCCTCTAGCTTCTTGGGAGAAGATTTTGTTCATGTCTCTTGACAGTTGATTGATGGGTTGTTTGTTCTTTTCTTTTTGATTTGCTTGAGTTCTTTGTACATTCTGGTTATTAGCCGTTTGTTAGATTTGTGACACATGGCTATCTTCTCCCACTCTGAAGTTTGTCTGCTTCCTTTTTTGATTGTGTTGTTAGGCTGTACAGAAGCTGTTTAACTCAGTCATGGCACATCTACTTATTTTTAGTGTTGCCGCGATTGCCAATGGTATTTGCTTCAAAAATTATATCCCAAGGTCCATCTTGTAAAGACATATTCCCTTATTTATTTACAAGCACAGGATCAGTCCCTAACCTCCCCCCAAACAGAGCAACCCTATCCAGCCCAGTTTAATACTGCAACTGGGGGGTAAGCAAAGTTGGAAGGAGAAATTAAGGGAAATACAGGACTAGGGGGACATACCCCACATTAAATAGTTATATACATGTCAGTTCTTGTGGTTCTGTGCAGAGCAGCGGCTGACCCCACCCAACAGGATGCAGAATGTGGGGACAGGAGACTTGAGGGTAGTGAGGCCAGAGCCAGCCCCTGCTGAAGTGAAACAGCAGCAGCAAAGTCCCAATGGTCCACAAGAGGGAGGGGACCCCCAGGGCTGCCCTGCCCGGGACTGGGTAAGGGACAGGAATGGCTCTCAGGGAGCATATAGGAGGACATGGCTAGAACCGTCTTTAGAATCCAGGTATAGGGGCAACATTTTCCTACTTCATCCTAAGCAGCAAGCCTTGGAGGAAAGCAGATGGTCAAAAGTGGTCTTGTCTACCCCTCCAGATCTAACTGACGGGTAATTAAGTACTTCGTGCATATTGTGCCTGTCCCCATTAATTATCACTTCGTAACACATATGCTTAATCATACATTATAGTACATATATGTATAATAGTACATTAAGACAGACCTTGTCCCCATGCATGTAAGCTTGTACATCATATGCTTGGTAGTATCTAGAACATTAAACCCATAATCGGACATAGCACATACAGTCAAATCATTTTCTATCAGCGTGCATATCACCTCCACTAGCCCACTCACTTCACTACCAGGTAACCTAATCAACACATGTCTATGTAAAAAGAAAAAAAAAAGAGAGATTTTCCCTTACTTTCTTCAAGAGTTTTTATCATTTCATGTCTTAGATTTAAATATTTTATCCAGAGTGTGTTAATTTTTATAAGTAGTGAGAGGTGTGGGTCCAGTTTCAGTCTTTTACATGTGGCTGTCTCTTCTAGTACCATTTATTAAATAGAGATTTTTTTTTTTTTTTTTTTAGAGATAGAGTGTCATTTTGTCACCCTCGGTAGAGTGCCATGGCTTCACAGCTCACAGCAACCTCCAGCTCCTGTTTCAGCCTCCCGAGTAACTGAGACTACAGGCGCCCGCCATAATGCTCGGCTATTTTTTTGTTGCAATTTGCCAGGGCCGGGTTTGAATCCACCACCCTCGGTATATGGGGCCAGCACCCTACTCACTGAGCCACAGGTGCCGCCCTAAATAGAGATTCTTTTTCCCAAGTGAATGAGTTTGGTTTATTGAAGATTTGATGGAGATATGAGGCTGATTTTATGTATAGGTTCTTTATTCTGAACCACGGATCTCTGTCTCCAGGCTAATACCATGCTGTTTTGATCACTACAGACAACCTGAAGTCTGGTAATGTGATGCTTACAGATTTGTTTTTATTTGGTAGAATTGCGTTGGTTATTTGGGGTTTTTTCTGGTTGTATGTGAAACAAAAGAATACTTTTTCGAGTTCTTAAATTATGACATTGGTGTTTCAATGTGGATTCAGTTAAATCTATAGATCCCTTTGGGTTGTATACACATTTAATGATGACTCTTCCCAACCATGAGCAGAGGTATGTTCTTTCATTTGTTAACAGCATCATCATTTCTTTTGTCAGGGTTTCATAGTTCTGTCTCTGTCTCTATCTTTGTAGAGATCTTTCATATCTTTTGTTAAGCATATTCCAAGGTATTTCATTTTCCTTAAAGCTACTGTGAAGTGTATTGTGTCTTTGATTTTATTCTCAGCTTGACTGTTGCTGGTGTATTTGTCACTGTTGCTACTGATTTGTGAACATTGATTTTACCTCCCAAGATGTTACTGTATTTCTTGATCACTTTCAGGACCCTCTGATTGAGTCCTTGGGATTTTCTAAGTATAAGATCATATCATTAGCAAAGGGATTTTGCCAAAATTTAGGCTTCTCAAGCACAGTTTTTGTTGATTGTATTTTTTTCTATCTATGGGCATCCTGTTCTTTCTCTTCGTATACCTCATAATTTTTGTGGAGAGCTGGATGTTTTAAGTTATAGAATTGAAAAATGAATGTTTTGAATGGAAAGCTGGATGTTTTAAATTATAGAATTGAAAATTATAGAAAAGAAAAATCTGGATATCAGAATTCAGCACTCCCACATTTTTTATTATTGCTAATTACTATTGTTGTATCTTGCATTTTTAAAAGTGACTTTCCTAAAATAAATTTATAAAATGTGTATTTTGGGTTGCATGCAGACACTGAAATCTCTGGTTAGCTTAGTGGTCTGATAGTGATTGTACCTAAATTTCTGTAAGTGTCTGGACCTGCCTGTCTCCCGGCCTTTGCTGCAGCACTCTGGAGCAGAGCGTTCAATGTTTTGTCAGTTTGCTGCTTGGCCCTGGTGTTCACATCATGCTTTGTAGAGTTTCCTAGTCAGCTAGAGGTGAGAGCTGATGGTCTCTTCAGATTGTTCCACAGAAAACATATCTCCCTGCACACCTGCACAGCCTTCTAGACCCCTGGGCATATGGTTTTCCAAGAATAGTTTATTGCCTATTTTCCTTGAAGTTTTAAAACTTTAAGTCATTTAAGTTATTAAATTTTAAAACTTTCTGACTTAACGTTTTTGGATAGTCTCCTGTCTGTTTGCTCTAACTGGTATTGCTACCCTGTGCAGCTATGATACACAGTTATTAGTGGTCATTTTTGACATACTCCTGGGATTGAGCTTCTGCTGGTGAGTGATTGTTGAGTTATATAAAACAGAGATAATCTCTGTGGCTAGGGTTCTCTGGGGAACTGCCAAACAGGTCAAAGAGAGAACGTTTCCTTGAATATGAGTCTTTGGGAGAAGAAGCTGTAGAATCCCTTCAATAGCTGCTGGCTACTGGATTTTATAGCTACTGTGGTGGCAAAGACCTGTTCAAAAATACTGTGGTGCTATGGCAAGGATGATAGAACTAACACCAACTGTTTTACTTCAATAAATGCTCAAGTGGGATGTTGCAAACCTTTGGCTAATTTCTAGAGTTCTGAGAAAGTTGATTTTGACAGTGTTGTCTTGCACTTACGGTAGAATAGACTTACTTCTAGAACTCTAGTGTGATAATCTTTTAACAGAAATTCCTACTTCTCATTCTTCCTATCACAATACATTCTTCACAGAGAAGCTTAACTGAACTAATACAAGTGTAAATTACCTCACATCACATTCCTAATTAAAAGCTTTGAATTGGTGTATCTTAGTATTTAGTGTAAAATTTAAGCTTTTGGTTATGATCAACAAATTATTTTAGCTTAAGAGCTTTTGCATGAATGAAATTCAAGTGCAGCAATCAGGTAGGGAAAGGAGCATGGGGGAAACTTTGACGTGGCCATCTCTACCAAGCCACTGCTGTGGAGGGGGAGTGTTGCTTTTGGTTGTTTCTGGCAGTTGCAGTGATGAAAGTCTCCCGTCTGTTTGACTTTCTGTGCCCCTCCTTGGATTTGAACAACATCATTTCCTACAATTTCCTGATTTTTGATAGCCTATCCTTCCCTAATACATAATTCTCCTCTTAACATTAGAGATCCTCTTACTTTTACATCTGAATTTTAATATGTTATTGTAGACAAGGAGTTGCACAACCCCTGTTCCCCTTCAAGGAAGGAATTGCTGCCCAGCTGTGAAGAATGCAGTCAGCCAAGAAGCTGGTGCACTCAGTTCTTTCAGGTTCAGGCTCTCCTGCAGAGAGCAAACTTCCCTGGGGTCGCGTATTCCCTTGGCAGTCTGCATCTGATGATGGAACAAAGCAGGTATATGAAGGCTTTTGGGCTTTTGTAGCTCAAAGTGAGATACTATTACAGGTAATTTTTGCTCCAAAGCTCTTTATTATGTTAGCTTAGACCAGGGGTCCTCAAAGTACAGTCCACTGGCCACATGTGGTGTGAATTGTATTTGTTCTTGTTTTGTTTTTTACTTCAAAATAAGATATGTGCAGTGTGCATAGGAATTTGTTCATAGTTTTTTTTTAAACTATAGTCCAGCCCTCCAATGGTCTGAGGGACAGTGAATTGGCCCCCTGTTTATAAAAGTTTGAGGATGCCTGGCTTAGACTATGCTGAACCTGTATTATGCATTTTACTTTGTTTTCTGTACATTTTTCTTACCCATTTTCTTTATAGGTACTCACCCCTAATGAACATGTTGAACCTCTAAACTATATTTTAGGGTATATTTCTAAGGAATTCAGTCTCTTAAAGTTGGAATCAGGTATGTTTTGCAAATGCACATGATAAGCTGCGGTTTGAGCGCTATGCGACTGATATGCCAAGAGAAACAATACATCAGATGTTTGAGATGCAGAGTGAAAATAGTAGCTATAAAGGTAGTGGGTTTGGATGATTCTTGATAAATTTCACTGATGATCCTTAGAAAGAAAATAAAGATAGGTAGAAAGTAACAGGCAACGGGAGGCTGGATACAAAGCCAAGGGGGGCTGATCTGCTGCACACAAAGCAACTCTCATCCCTTGTAGCTAGAGAGTGGAGAAAGTAGAACACCAAGGCCTAAACTTCAAGATATGTTTAAAAACACAGCCGATCACTATTGGATAGCAAGTCTGTTAGATCAAATTTTAGTCCCTGATTAAGAAGGCTAAGGTCCCTGACAAATAGGAAGAACATATCTAGGTAGATTCTTCTGAGGGATTTTTCCCTTCCCCCTAAAATGCTTTGAATCTAGGCTGCAAGGTCAGCTTCTTCCTTCTAGGATCCTGACTTCTGTAAGATCATGCAGAAGACAGCATTTTGCCTCTTGACATGCTCATATTTATCTTTCTAACTGTCCCTTTAAGGCCTGTAACTAGGGTTAAGTGATATGTGCCAGAATATAATTAGAAGACACATGCTGCCTCTTTGAAGGAAAGCAAAGAATTATACCTAAAAGAAGCAGTAAAACTCAAGAGGCAAGCATTGGAATTATGGGATTTTGCATGAGAATGGATTTTGAGGATATTTGACCAAGGTGATCCTTAACATAAAATTGGATAAGAAGAACTTACTGATTTTGGAATGCTCTCCTGAGATGGTTTAACTTGTAAAGGTCCCAGGGATGATGAGAGCATGAAATGTATGATTCCTACAAATAGGGCAAAGTGATGGTTCATGCTGAGAGAAGTTGATATGTCAGAATTGCTATGGCAGGTGGTGGAGGAAGAGATTCAAAGACTCCAGGAAGTGGATACACTCAATTGGATCTACCATATATGGCCAGAAAATTCCCCAGATGATTATGTTCCATAAAAACAAGAAAAGAGCCCCCAAAGAAGGCAGTGTTTACTAGAGCCCCCAAAGAATGCAGTATTTACTAGAGCCCTACCCAACGTGGGGATGAGAGGGACGTTGACATCTCCTAGCTGTCCTCTCTAACAGACCTGAATGTAGGAGAGGGGATTACTAACTGAGCTCCTTCATGATGGTGGGGACAAGGGGACTCTGAAATAATGGGGGGGCAGGTGGCAGTGCTTAATGAGTAGAAGCTGGAAATTCTTAGTTGTTGAAGTCACTGGACAAGCTTCTCAGGGACCTTGGCACACAAACTGTGAAGATGGTTACTTGAACATAGCATCTCAAAAGAAAAATTAAATGGGTATCCAGTAAGGATACAAGCAAATTAATCAAAAAAGAAAATAAGAATGGAGAAGCAGGAAGACACTGAGGGTGGTCATCTCACAAAATTTTTCAGTTTTCAGACTCCATTGATGGAAGAAGTCAGTCCTCTAGGAGAAAAATGCTGCAATACCACTTCGGGTAGATACTTTATGTATTTCTTTAGTCCGTCTTCAAAATTATCTATGACCATTTACTCAAACAGTGGCACATAACACAAAGGAACATATCTAGATCTTTGAGAAATTTTGCATACGGGTACTTAATTGGCCTCAATACCCTGCCACCATGGCACCCTGTTGGAATGGGGAGATTTAGGGCCATGGAATTCTGATCAAGGAACAATGTATGATGGGTTTACTGAGTCTATAAACTCACAGTGATTATTTACTCTGAATTATATAATATGAGGTAGGACAATTAAGTTTATGAACTCATCCTAGAAAAGTGGTACATACTTCTTTGTGAATATCACTATGGTCACATTTAAGGTACTGCCCTTGGTAAGCTATGCACAGTGCCAGCACCTGGTTCATGCTCCAAAGCAATTTTGGAACTCCTTTTCCGGAATGGCCATCAGAGCTGACATCATATATGGTCTGATAATTAGGTTTGTGAACTCATCCTAGCAAAAGTGCTTTGGAGGGTTGATTAAAATATTCACAAAACATTCTCTACATACTGGCTACCATTTTGTAAAATTTTGTAATGAATATTTTGTAAAGGTATTTTTAGCTACAATTTCCTTATTTTTCCTATGTATGGTGACTTCAGGGGTGATGTTTGGGACACCCTGTATTTTGTGTATACCGGCTTGCATACTGATTATTTGTTGGCTTTTCTTGCAAACAAAATTTTAACCAGCACATGATTGAGGGGCTTAAGAGAATGTTTGATACACTGCCATGTGTTTCCACATAAAATTATGTCTAATCAGATGACCTACTTTACAGCAAATAGGTGTGGGAATGGGACCATGACTATGAGATTCAATGGTAATATTACATTTCACATCCCTGCAAAATTGCTGGCCTGAGAGAGCATTACTAAAGCCTGTTGAAGGTACAGCAGATGTGCCAACAGGAGATGATAGCTTGTGAACAGTAATATATTTCAAAATGCATTGTACATAAATAAAATCCTTGATGTGGTACTTCATCCTCAGAAATGACTGCATGGGTCTAGAAACCAAGGAATACAGAGAAGAATGGGATGTCCTACCATTATTTCAATGACTGAAAAAAAATATCTTTTGAATTCTGGGTTCTGCTGGGGATAGAAGTCCTAGTTTCTAAAGGAGGAATATTTTCACCAGTGGCACAGCAATAGTGCCATTGAATTATAAGCTATCACTTTCATCTGGGCACTCTGAGCTCTGTTTCTCCAGGAACCAGCAGGCAAAAATGGTTTTATCATCTGTTGGGATTGCTGTTTCACAATAGGGATGGAGAGAAACATATATCAATGCAAGTGATCTTCTTGAGCGCGTGCTATGATCTACCTGTGTCAACACTGAATTCATAAGTTGAAATCCTAATCCCCAGTGTGATAACATTTGGACATGGGGCCTATGCGAGGTAAATTAGATCATGCTGGTGGAGCACACATGATGGGACTAGTGTGTTTATAAGAAGAGGCAGGAGAGATGTTGCTTCCTCTCTCTTTGCTCTCAGCCATGTGAGTATATAACACAAAGATAGTTATCTGGGAACCAGGGTGGGGCCTCACTAGCACTAGTTGGCTGCCACCTTGGTCTTGGACTTCCCAGCCACTAGAACCATCAAAAATAAGTGTTTGTGGTTTAAGAAACCCAATCGATGGTAATTTTGTTATTGTAGACCTGATGACTAAGACAGTGTCTTTTGGTTCTTTTTTTGCTTTATTGTGACTACAAAGGAACAGTTATAACAACCCCGGTGTGAGAAGGGCATGGAGACCATGGTCCAAGGACTTTAGAGATAAAAGTTGGCTTCATGTCATCAGATGAGCTTCTAAGGTCAATGGAGTTGGTAGCTGAGGGAAGAGAACCCTAATATGATGAGCAGAGGAGAAAGATGATGAGTACCAGCTGTCTTCCTAAAGGTTACTTTAGCACCTTCCCTCTTCTAAGTTTGCTTTCAAGAAAACAGGCCTGCAGCAGTCCTTTGAATGGAGAGGCTGTCCTTTGAATGTTTGTTTACTGAGAAATTGGTATGAGAGAAACTGGGGTGGACTTTGGTAGATACAGAGAGGCCTCATGAGGACACTCCCTCAACAAGAACTTGCTGCCCACCTGCGGGCCTTGCAGTCAGCAGGCAGCCTCCAGATCTCAGCTCCTTTAGACTTGCCCCACTTGCCCAAGGCTGTCTCCTTTCAGGTCACATTCTTCCCATTAAATCTCACATCTAATAGAGTGCGGTATCCAAGACCTGGTCTTCTTGGTGACTTAGAACACTCTCATAGCCACTATTTCCATTAGAGCTCTTTTTAGATTGGCCAAAATCTGGCCACTGTTGCAGTTAAAATTCTTCCCTTATCCAGTCCGGTTTCCTTTATCTTTTGTAGAACCATAGATTTTTTGTAATGTACTTTTAATCAAATTGTTTTTATAGTAAGGGGCACTGAAATTTCTGTCTAATGTTTGTCTATTTCCTTTTTGCTTATAGCACGCATACCCTAGAGGCAGCCACTAGGGGACATAACCCAATTTAGTCCATTTCTTGTCTAGTCTTACTCTACACTCACAATTCTACCAGAGAATGTTGACATCTGATTCCTTCTCCCATACCAATGACCCCCCACTGCCCACTTGGTGTGGCAGTTACATTCATTATTAATTTCTAGATATGAGAAGTTTATAAAACAAAAAGTCCTGCAAATAAAGAGATGATTTTGACATTGGTATGTGTTTTGACAGCTTATATATTGCTTCTGTGTACCCAGAAATATGCCATTCATCTCTTCTTTGCTTCCTGAGACACCTTACATTACTTTCTTGGCAGGCATTTAGAATACCTGCACATAAACCACAGGTGAAATATGGAATAGAGCCTTTGTATTAATTTTCTAGGTAGCAATTAGTTGTACTTATGCTTGTTCTCAGAACGCCACTGAGCTACTGTTCAGAGCCGGCTCAGTTTTGATGAAGGAGATTGATTTCTTGGCAATATTTTCAATCCTTGTACCCCATGCTGATAGCAGCTGGGTCAGAAATACACTTCAGCATTGCTTTCATGCTTGACAGTTATAGCTGTGGCCATATTAATTACCATCCTGTTTGATAGCACAATGGGAACACCTTATAGTACTGAGAGTGGTTACAGTCTTGCCTTCCGCAGAAAGACTTTATCAGAGACAAGGAACAATTTGTAATTAAAGAATAAGTTCCCCTTGGTAAATATATATTTCTTCTAGAATGAAATTCTACTCAATTTTCATTTTGATTAGATATTCTACACATTAGTCATATGTGGGGATGGGATTCTAAGGGTCTTTTGTTCTATGGCTAACAATAGTTAGGAATAAGAAAATCACATTGTACTGTGCCTTATTCTTTTTTTGTGTGTGTGTGGTTTTTGTCTGGGGCTAGGTTTGAACCTGCCACCTCTGGCATATGGGGCTGCTCCCCTACTCCTTTGAGCCACAGACGTCGCCCATGTGCCTTATTCTTTTAAAATTTTTACATGTATGAAATAATATATATTTAAATGCAAAATCAATAATTTGTATTTTTATGTTTAAAATATATTCTGTTTAGGAATATAGAAAACAAAAATTACAACTCTATAAAGTGCAAACTAAACAACCATGAACTCATTACCTAGGACAAGAAACAGAACATGGGCTTCCCCCTCAAGTTCAATATCAATGACAACACTGAATCAGCATCTCAACCACCAAAATAAGCACACTTCTTTTACTATGTATATATTCTTTACTTTGTAGTTTTTCCCCATAGAAGTACCAATTGTTAATCATTACAACATAGTTTTATCTGTTGTCGAATTTCATATAAATCAAATGAAAAAATATTTTATTTTACTGCTTCTTTTACTAACGTTATATTATATTATTGAGACTTTTCCAACCTTTGTTGCTTGCGGCTATAGTCTGGCCATCTTCATTGGTGCAATGAATTCTATTGTTTTCGTGTTCTACAAATTGTTATCCATTTTAATGTTGATAGAGGCTTGGATTTTTTCCAGTTTGAGCTCTTTATAAACAATATGCAGATATTATATCTTTTCCTGCACATGTGTATACATTTTTGTTGGATATATCCCCGCAGTATCCCGTTAGTCAGTAGCATGGTCCAAAATGTTGTCAAAATTTTTGTCCCTGTTTACAATCTCACCAGTGTCATAGTGTGTGGCAGTTTCCATTGATCTACATTCTTTATAATACGTGGTTGTAAGTCTCAACTTTAACTATTAGTGGGTTTCTAGTGGCACTTTTCTGATTAAAGATTTAAAATATTTCCTATATTTAATGGCTATGATGGCTGCTTCTTTATGAAGTATTTATTCAATTCTTGATTCTTTTTCTTTCAGATGGAGTAGACTTTTCCTTTTGATTATATATAGAAGTTATATATTCAGATATCTGTGCTGTGACTTCTTCTGTATATTAGTTTGCTTTTTCTATTCTTTGATTATATATTTTGAAGGATGTGAGTTTTTATATAGTCCATTTTTAATGGTTTTTCTTTATATGTAACGCTTTTCTGTGCTTTCCATTTAAAAAACCTTTTCCTGTTCTAAGGTCATGAACATATTCTTACATACTATATTCTGAAATTTATAGTTTTGTTTTTATATTCATATCTGCACTGTACTTAGTTTTGATATTTAAATATGATGTGACATAGGGAAACATTTATTTTTTTTCCCACATCATATCTATTTGTTTCCAGTATAATTTCTTTCTCTTCTTCTATGTGAATGGCATTTTGAATATTCTAAGTCCACTGCATTCAATTTAATTTTTTTTTTTTTTTTGAGACAGAGTCTCACTATGTCACGCTTGGTAGAGTGTAATGGCATCACAGCTCACAGCAGCCTCAAACTCTTGGGCTTAAGCGATTCTCTTCCCTCAGCCTCACAAGTAGTTGGGACTAGAGGCATCCACCACAATGCCTGGCTATCTTTTTTTTGTGGTTGTCATTGTTTTGTGGCAGGTCTGGACTGGGCTTGAACCTGCCAACTCTGGTGTATGTGGCTGGCACCCTTGGCTCTGAGCTACAGGCACTGAGCCATCGATTTAAATTTTAAGATAATTTATAAAAAGTTACACTTTCCACACATACATATATCCTGTTGTAATTTTATTGACTTCAGAAGTTTGAAGATAATTATAGTATTTTTTATAATATCATGCCTTTCCATAAATAAACACATTCTTACATTTATATTGATCTCCATTAACTTCTTTTAATAATATTTTACTGTTTTCTATGTAGAGATCTTATACATCTGCCATTAGCTTTGCTATATTTCATAATTTAATGCTACTGTAAATAGTATATTTTATTTTCTAATTTATTCTAAAAAGTTATGGAAATATAACAGCTTTTTATAATCATTTTGGAATGAATAGGTTTTCTAAAATAAGTTATTAATTTAAAAAATGATTATGTAGATAGTTTTGTATTTTCTATGATAATATTAGTACATTACAGAATAGTGATTAAGAGCATAATTTATAGACCAGGACTGTCTGAGTTCCAATTTCAGCTCTGCCACTTTTGGGGAAAGCTATTTAAACTTTTAGTCTATCTTATCTGTAAAAATACCATAATATTAATAATAGAACCTACCTCATAGGGATTTTTTTTGAGGTTTAATTCTGTGTTCAGCTGGGTGAGCTTCCTGAGGAAGCTAGCTAGCTATATTTAGGTAACCAAGAATACATATGTGTATTTTTTTTAACTAAAAATACCATTTTAGCGTAGTTTTAGGTTTACAAAAAATGGTAAAGGTAGTACAGAGTGTTCTGACATATCCTATATCCAGTTTTCCTCTATTATTGATATTTTACATTAATATGATGCATTTGTTAAAATTAATGAAATTACACATTAAGTATATACTTAGAGTTCTTCATTTCAACTAACATCCATTTTTCCCTGTCCTTGGATTTCACCCAAGACACCACATTATGTTTGGTTGTCATATCTCTTTAGGTCCTCTGGGCTGTGACAGTTTTTCAGAGGTCCCTCACTTTTGATGACCTTGACACGTTTGAGGAGTATTGGTCATGATTTTGTAAGATATGCCTCAATTGAAGATTCATTAATCTTGTTCTCATGCTTAATTTTGGGTGATGGGTACTTGATATTTGGCAAAGTGTCATTGTCATCACATCACATATGAAGGGTACATGCTGACAACACGCCTTCTCATTGTTAATGTGAACCTTGATCCCCTGGCCAAGTTGGTGGGGCTTGGTCTCCACTGTAAAGTTGCCTGCCTTTCCATGACATTATTTGAAAGGAAGTCACTGAGTGCAGCCCACACTGAGGGCTTCAGGAGTGGTGAGTTATTTGTGCTTTATGTCCTTGAGGGCACAGGATTTACATAAATTTGAAATCCTTCTGCAGGTGAGATTTGAGTCTTCTTCCCTATTCATTCATTTCATTTATTTATATTGGTATAAACTCCTGGGTAATTATTTTATTCATTGTGCTATATAAAATACTGGTTACTTATACAATGGAACCTCCATATTTGGCCACCTCCCCACACCTCCTTAAGTTGACCTAATTTTTATAGACCAGACATGCCCCACATGTACATATCAGTACAGAAGGCCTCATTCCTTATGTTGACCACCTTTGTACATTGACCAGTTCGTTACATTCCCCTGGGTGGTCTACTGTGTTCTTGTTCAGAATGTTCTTGACATACCAGCATTATAAAATAATTGTTTTCTTTTCTTTTTGTGCCTTCATATAAAATATGAAGAAAAATTAAAGGCTCTTAGAAATGACTAGTCCATTTGAACTGCTATAGCAGAGAACCATTGCCTGGGCAGCTTAGAGATAATAGAAATCGATTTCTCGCAGTTCTGAAGAAGAGGAAATCCAAGATCAAGGTGCCAGCACTCTGGTGTTTGGGGAAAGCTTGTTTCCTAGTTCATAGATGGTGCCGACTTGCTGTGTCCTTACATGGCAGAAAGGACCCGGCTCTCTGGGGTCCTCCTCAACAAGGTTATGAACTCACCCAAAAGGACTATGCCCTCACAACTTAATCACCTCCCCAAAGGCTCTAATCACAATACTTTACCCTTGGGGTTAGAATTACATGAAATTTTGGCCAATAGAAACATTCAGAGATTAACAGGAGAACAATAATAATAATAATAATAATAATAATAATAGAACAATAACCCCAAGAAGAAATTCTAGAGGGATAAGTGTATGTTCTATAAAAATAAAAAGTGAGGAAACAATTTCCTTTAAGTAGGTGATGTTCTTTCTGTGTTCTAGCTGTCAGAACTAGTAGTACCAAGCACGGGCAAGGGGAAATGGACCAGGATGTAGGGATGCATTTTTAAATACGTAGCTCTTGAGACTTTAGAACTGGCAGGGCAATCTGATTGTTAAACTAAAGGAGAAGCAGGAAGAGGAGAAGGAGAGGAGAAGGTTTCAGGGTACCATGCTAGGAGCTGATTTTTAGTGAGTACTGACACACTATTCCTGGCACTTGGAACATGTTATATCATTTGAAAAATAGCCACCTTCCTCACACTGTCTGCTCAAAGGCTGGGGAACACATTTAACAACCTCTTTTTCTCATGCTGCACTGTGGTTCTGTGAGTCATCAAAAGCCAGCTAAAGGATTTCAGGAAGCAAGAAGCATTAGTTATTTTTATTGAAAGGAACCAAATTACATCCAAATTCCACAGAAATGACCTTTTTGCTACTCTGCTACTCCCCTTTGTAAATTTCTAATAATAAGCAGTGAGGTACAAAGAGTAGAATGTGGAGCACAGCTTGTTCCAAATGCACCAATTGTGAAGTGTCCTTTCTGTGCAGTCACTAAGCGCACACCACTAACTTTATAATCTAATCTGCCGTTGCTGATAAACACAATTCAAGACAGTGGCGCCACGGCCTTTGACTCGTGTGTGATGCTCGGGGGGTCCCCAACTGGGAGCAATCTATTCTCTCTGTCGTGGCTCTGACCTTGGATTGTCACCTGTGTTTGGTTCAAGTAATGAGATTCTCAGGTGAAATCACACATTTATTTTCCCGTAGAATTTAATAGTTCTCTGGGACTAGTTATTTTATTACCAAGTGAGACAGGAATTCTTGTTTTCCAGCTCTCCTTTGCTCTTTTTTTTTTTTTTTTTGAGACAGAGTCTCCAAAAAATGTCGCCCTTGATACAGTTAGCATTATAGCTCACAGCAACTTCAAACTCTTGGGATTAAGCGATTGATTCTCTTGCCTCAGCCTTCTGAGTACCTGGGACTACAGACACCTGCCACAATGTCCAGCTATAAATTTTGCAGTTGTCATGGTTTAGTAGGCCTGGGCTGGGTTTGAACCTGTCACCTTCAGTGTATGTGGCCAGAGCCCTACCTACTGAGCTACAGGCACTGAGCCAACCCTTAGCGCTCTTGATAACTTAATCATTTCAGCCTGTTTTGACCCGAATAAACACTTAAGTGTTTTTGAGCTCCTGAAATATCTTCAAAACCTCTCAGAGGTTTTCCTTAGAAAGGGTTCTTTAAACTATATTTAAGTGTAGGTACATTTTACCCCCACTTAGAGAAACACCCTTCTTCATCTTATTCATCCTTTTAAATGCAACTTTTATAAAGTTGATGTATTAATTTTCTAGGACTGTTGTAACAAATTGCCACTTAATTGGGTGTCTATAACCAGCTGAATTTTATTCCCTTGGTTTGGGAGGTAAAGTTACAGTGTGAAAGTCTAAAGTCACAATGTTAGCAGTGTCATACTCCCTCCGATGGCTCTGGGGGAAAATCTCTTTTTAAATTTGTTTTTTATTTCAATTTAATATGAGGATAGACATTTTTAGGATTCATTGTTCTCACTTTCAGGGTAAAGTTCCGTTGTAGAAGAGCCCCTCACGAAGTGCACATTAGATGAGATCCCGCCTCGTGCCGACCCCCTCACAACCCCCCTCACCCCGCACCTCCAGACTATATTTGTGTTTTATTGTCTTCTTTTTCCTGGTCTCTGGTGGTGTCTCATGATGCTCCGTGTTCTTCAGCTTGCAGCTGCACCACTCGGATCTTGGCCTCTATCTTCAGATGACTTTCTCCTCTGCCTCTTTCACAGTGTTAGAGGGCGCAGCGGCTTGAGGTAGTCACTGAAATAATTGCAAAGAGCAGGTAAAACTTGAGCAAGAAAAGAAAGTTTATTAATGACCCTCACAGCAAGCTGGGCCTCATCCTAGTGCCTGCAGGCTCTGGGGAAAGCACAGTTTGGGATTTTATACGCAGCTTTTAGGAGCATCAGCTGCTTCTTGGAAGTCTCCCACAGTTTTAACTAACTCTGTTCTCAAACCAACTTACCTGCAAGTTATTGACAACTACCCACCTGCCAGATCTTGGTAACAGACCATCTGCAATGTCTTAATCAGCCTCATTCCTGTAGTAGCCCAGGTCAGCCTGACTTCAAAAAATCCAAAAAGCCTAACCATGTCTGTCATCTGTCCTGCTCCTATGTAGCTACTTACCTGATGATAAGGTCACCAGTGTTTGGATTTAGGAACCACTGTAATTTAGTATGACATCATCTTAAATAGTTCCATCTGGCAAAGATGCTATTTCAAAAGAAACTCATAGACCTGAATTTTTGAGGAACCTATTTTACCAATTATACTTCATTTTTTTTCTCTTTACAGTTCAAAATAAATTAAGAATAGAATCAGGGTCAGGTTAAAGCATCTTCTGAGGCTGCATGTGGAAAACATTGAGAATTGTTGGCTGATAGAGAAAGGTTGAAAACTCTAAATCTCAATAAAGATTTTTTAAATTGTTGGGGATTCATTGAGGGTACAAGAAACCAGGTTACACCAATTGCATTTGTTAGGTAAAGTCCCTCTTACACTTGTGTCTTGCCCCCCCCAGGTGCGTCATACATTGAGACCCCACCCTATGCCTCCTTCCCTCTGCTCTCCCCTTCCCCCATCCCCCACTGTGTACTAGGTCATTAATTATCCTCATATCAAAAATGAGTACATAAGATTCATGCTTCTCTATTCTTGTGATCCTTTACTAAGAAAAATGTGTTCCATTTCTATCCAGATTAATACAAAAGATGTAAAGTCTCCATCTTTTTAATGGCTGAATAGTATTCCATGGTGTATATACACCACAGCTTGTTAATCCATTCCTGGGTAGGTGGGCATTTAGGCTGTTTGCACATTTCAGGGATTATAAATTGAGCTGCAATAAATAGTCTAATGCAGTGGTTCTCAACCTTTCTAATGCCATGACCCTTTAATACAGTTCCTCATGTTGTGGTGATCCCCTAACCATAAAATTATTTTTGTTGCTACTTCATAACTGTAATTTTGCTACTGTTATGAATCATAATGTAAATGTCTGATATGCAGGAGACCCCCAAAGGGGTTGTGACCTACAGGTTGAGAACTACTGGCCTAGTGCAAGTGTCCTTAGGATAAAATGATTTTTTTTTCTTCTGGGAAGATGCCCAGTAATGGGGTTGCAGGATCAAAGGGGAGGTCTAGGCTAGTTCTTTGAAGGTGATCCATACTTCCTTCCTAAAAGATTGTATTAGTTTGCAGTCCCACCAGCAGTGTAAAAGTGTTCCTTTCTCTCCACATCCCTTCCAGCATCTGTGGTTTTTGAGATTTTGTGATGTGAGCAATTCTCACTGGGGTCAGATGATAACTCAGGGTGGTTTTGATTTGCATTTCTCTAATAATTAGGGATGATGAGCATTTTTTCATAAGTTTGCTAGCCATTCATCTTTCTTCTTCTTTTTTTTTTTGTCTCTCTTCTTTACAGAAGGTTCTATTCATCTCTCTTGCCTATTGATACATGGAATTGTTGGCTTTTTTCATGTGGATTAACTTGAGTTCTCTATAAATCCTAGTTATCGAGCTTTTGTCTGACTCAAAATATGCAAATATCCTTCCCATTGTGTAGGATGTCTACTTGCTTTGGGTGTTGTCTTCTTAGTTGTACAGAAGCTTTTCAGTTTAACTAAGTCCCATTTCTTTATTTTTGTTTTTGCAATTGACAGGGCAGTCTTCTTCACAAAATCTTTTCCCAGGCTGATATCTTCCAGTGTTTTTCCTATGCTTTCTTTGAGGATTTTAATTATTTCATGCCTTAAATTCAAGTCCTTTATTTTCTTGAATGTATTTTTGTGAGTGGAGAAAGGTGCAGGTCCAGTTTCAGTCTTTTACATGTGGATATCCAGTTCTCTCAGCACCATTTATTGAATAGGAATTCTTTCTCCCAGTGTATGTTCTTGTTTGGTTTATCAAAGATTAGGTGGCTATAAGATGTTAGTTTCATTTCCTGGGTTTCTACTTGATTTAAAATGTCTATGTCTCTATTTTTGTGCCAGTATTATGCTGTCTTGATCAGTATAGCCTTGTAGTACAGCCTAAAGTCTGGTATGCTGATGCTCCTGGCTTTGTTTTTATTACTAAGAACTGCCTTAGCTATACAGTTTTTTTCTAGTTCCATACAAAATGAAGAATCATTTTTTCCAAGTCTTGAAAGTAGGATGTTGGTATTTTAATAGGGATGGCATTGAATCGGTAACTTGCTGTGGGAAGTATAGACATTTTAACAATGTTGTTTCTTCCCAGCCATGAGCGTGGTATGTTCTTCCATTTGTTAATATTCTCTGATATTTCCTTTCTTAAGGTTTCATAATTTTCGTTATAGAGGTCCTTCACCTCTTTCGTTTGGTATATTCCTAGGTATTTCATTTTCTTTGAAGCTATGGTGAAGAGAATTGTGTCCTTAATTAGCCTCTCATCTTGGCTGTTATTGGCATATACAAAGGCTAATGAATTTTGGACATTGATTTCAGACCCTGAGATATTACTGTATTTTTTGATGACTTCCAGGAGTCTTGTGGTTGAGTCTTTGGGCTTCTCTAAGTATAAGAGCATATCTTCAACAAGGAGGGAGAGTTTGACCTCTTCTGCTCCCATTTGGATGCCCTTTATTTCCTTCTCTTGACTAATTGTATTGGCTAGAACTTCCAGCACTATACTGAATAGTAATGGCAAGAAAGAACACCTTTGTTTTGTTCCAGTCTTGAGTGGAAAAGCTTTCAGTTTTATTCAATTCAGTAAAATATTAGCTGTGGGTTTGTAATAGATAGCTTCAATCAGCTTAAGAAATGTGCCACCTATGCCTATACTCTTCAGTGTTCTAACTACAAAAGGATGCTGGATTTTATTGCATGCTTTTTCTGCATCTATTGAGAAGATCATATGGTCTTTGTTTTTATTTCTGTTGGTATGGTGAATAATGTTTACAGACTTGCATATGTCAAACCAGCCTTGCATCCCTGGGATGAAACCTAAACTGTAATCTATTGGCTAGGATTTTTTGAGAATTTTTGCATATATATTCATTAGTGAAATTGGTCTGAAGTTCTCCTTTTTAGTTGGGTTTTTTCCTGGTTTTGGTATTATATCAGGATGATGTTTGCTTCGTGGAATATTTTGGGGAAGAGTCCTTCCTCCTCAATTTTTTGGAATAATTCCTGCAGTATGGGAATAAGCTCTTCTTTGAAGGTTTGATAGAATTCTGGTGTGACGCCATTGAGATCAGGGAATTTCTTTGTTGGGAGATTTTTTATTGTTTCTTTGATCTCCAGTGCTTGAAAATGGTCTGTTTGGGAGATCTTTTTCTTCCTGGATAAGTCTAAGGAGAGGGTGTGATTCCAAATATTGATCCATTTCCTGCATATTGTGAAATTTCTGGGCATAGAGTTTCTGGTAGTATTCAGAGATGATCTCTTATATCTCTTATGGTATCAGTTGTTATTTACCCTTTACCATTTCTTTTTTTTTTTTTTTTGTTTTTGTTATACTGATCCTCAAGCTGTCACACTTGGTAGAGTGGTGTGGCATCACAGCTCACAGCAACCCCCCATGCCTGGGCTCAAGCAAGTCTCCTGCCTTCACCTCCCAAGTAGCTGGGACTACAGGTGTTCGCCACCATGCCCGGCCATTTTTTGGTTGCAGCCGTCATTGTTGTTTGGTGGGCCCGAGCTGGATTCAAACCCACCAGCTCAGGTGTACGTGACTAGTGCCTTAGCCCGTTGAGTCACAGGCGTCTAGCCCCTTTATCATTTCTGATTGAGGTTATTAGAGATTTTACTTTTCTATTTCCAATTAGTCTGTCCTAAGGTTTATCTGTTTTATTTATTTTTTAAAAAAACCAACTCTTTGTTTCATTAATTTTCTGAATGATTATTTTGTTTTCAATTTCATTAATCTTTGATTTAATTTTGGAGATTTCTTTTCTTCTGTTGGGTTTAGACTTTGATTGTTCTTCTTTTTCCAGTTCCATAAGATAGCTTGTGAGTTTGTTGATATGCTCTCTTTCTGTTCTTCAGATGTAGGCATCTAAAGCGATAAATTTTCCTCTCAGGATTACTTTTGCTGTATCCCACAGGTTTTGGTATCTTATGTCTTCATTGTTGTTATGTTCAAAGAAGTTAATGATTTCCTCTTTTATTTCTTCCTGCACCCAACTTTCATTCAGCATAAGGCTGTTTAATTTCTGTGCTTTTGTGTGGGGTTGAATGTTTTTGTTGGAGTTCAGTTCTACCTTTAGTGCCTTGTGGTCTGAGAAGATACAAGGTAATATTTCAATACTTTTGATTCTGTTGAGGTTTCTTGTGTGTCCTAGGATATGATCAATATTGGAGAATGTTCCATGGGATGATGAGAAGAATGTATATTCTTAAGTTTTGGGATGGAGTGTTCTATATCTCTATGAAGCACAGTTGTTCTAGGGTCTCATTTAAGTCCCTTATATCTTTTTCTAATTTCTGTTTAGAGGATCTGTCCAGCTCTGTAAGAGGAGTGTTATAGTCCTCTGTTATTATGGTCTTATAGGATATCATATTGCTCAGACTAATTCTGGGAGCATTTAAGTTTGGCGCATAAATATTCAGAATTGAAATGTTTTCTTGTTGTATTATTCACTTGACCAATATGAAGTGACTATCTTTGTCTTTTTTGACTTTCATTGCTTTAAATCCACATGTATCTGAAAATAAATTGCAACCCTTCTTTTCTTCTGATTTCCATTTGCCTGAAAAATTGTTCTCCAACTCTTAACTCTGAGTTTTAATTTATCTTTTGAGGCTAAGTGTGTTTCCTGCAAACATTAAATAGATGGCTTGTGTTTTTCAATCTAATCAGCCAATCTATGCCTCTTCAGTGGGGGGAATTCAAGCCATTAACATTTATTGAGATAATTGATAAGTGTGGCAGCATTTTATTCATCTTATTTCGTGAAGGTCTATTGCTTAGTTTTGTCTTTTGCATCAATGTGGAAGCCAGGTTCTGTCCTTTAATTTCTGGGTGCTTATTTTGATGGTGGTCCATTGTGATGGTCAGTGTGTAAAACAGGTTGAAGTATTTCCTGTACAGCTGGTCTTGATGTGGCAAATTTCCTCAATGTTTTCCTGTCAGTAAAAGATTTGATTTCTCCATCAATTTTAAAGCTTATCTTAGCAGGATATAGAATTCAGAGCTGGAAATTATTCTGTTTAAGTAGATTAAAGGTAGATGACCATTGTCTTTTGACTTGAAAACTTTCATTAGAGAAGTCTGTGGTCACTCTGATGGATTTGCTCCTGTAAGTCAATTGGTGCTTACTCCTGGCAGCTTGCAAACATCTTTTCTTTTGTCTTGACTTCAGACAGGTTCATCACAATGTGTCTTGGAGAAGCTCTATTTGAGTTGAGGTGACCTGAGTTCTGATATCCCTCTGAAAGGAGTGTGTCAAAATCTTGGGGGATATTTGGGAAATTTTCATTTATAATATTCTCTAGTATGGCTTCCATTCCTCTTGGGCATTCTTTTTCCTCTTCTGGGATACCTATAACTCATATGTTTGAATGCTTCATGAAGTCCCATAAAACTGTCAGTGAACATTCTGCTTTCTGTCTCTTCTTTTCTGCCTCTTTAACTATCTGCATTATGCTTTGTCCTCTACCTCTGAGATTCTTTCTTCTGCATGGTCCAATCTGTTGTTGATACTTTCTATTGCATCTTTAAGTTCCCTAATTGACTGCTTCAACTCCTTCAGCTCTGCTATATCCTTTCTATATTCATCATATCTTTCATCTCTTATTTGATTCTGTTTTTGGATTTCCTTTTGGTTTCCACTTTCTCCACAATTTCCTTCATTGTTTTTTGGTTATTTTCCACTTTTTCAGCAATTTTCTTTATTGTTTTCCTCTGTATTTTAAATTCCTCTTCTGTCATTGCTAACATTTCTTTATAGGTAGAATCCTCTGCAGCAGCTACCTCGGGGCCTCTTGGTAGGTTGCTCCGGACTGGTTTTTCATGTTGGCAGGATTTTGCTGCTGATTCTTTCTCATGAGTGTATTCTTTTATCTGTTTCCTTGTCCTAATTTTCCTTTCACATCCTCTTGCTCTTTAAGTTACTGTGCTATGGCCTCAGGGTTTGATGAGTTCTTTTGGTACAGGGCCAAAACGATGAGAAGATTGAAAAGCTAGAAGGGAAAAAAAGATTTAAAAAAAAGAAAAAAGGGAAAGGAGAGGGGGTGAGTAAAAAGGAACATTGACTAAAAGAAGAGATGCACAGTAAGAGGGAGACAGGAATAATAAAAGTATATGGTAGAGTACCTTGACCCCCCCCACCTCTGGGAGTGCTGGGTTGGGCGTTTCCCTTGAAGTCAGCAGCTCTTTGCCAGCCTACTCAGATGCAGTACCCCACCTCCACCAAATAGAGAGGACAGAGAAAAATACTATAAATCAAACCACAACAAACTTACCGAAAACCTTACAGGGTAAAATTGGGGGAAAAATCAAATGATAGGCACAGAAACACTAGCAAAAATGAAGTTTTTATTAATAAAGAAGGCAACAATGGAAAACTTATTTAAATTAGAAAAATGAAGAAAGGAAAGAAAAAAATCTAGAGGCAAAATGTTAAAAGAAAAACCCCAACCAAAAACAAAGCAGTATATATATCTTGCTGAATATTGTCTGGGCAAACAGATGATATTCTGGGTAAGAGAAGTTAATCACACGTGCTGATACAGCTGTATGAGATGGAGACTGGAGTCCTCTGTTGATTTTTCAACCCTTCAGGGTTGAGAGCCTAAATCTCGCCTCAGCCCACTTAAAAGACACTTTAAACCATTAACCTTGGCTAAGCAGAAGCTTTGCCAGGAGAGCACATATCACAGGGATCTCTCCTGAAGTAGCTGTCCACTTATCCAGTGTGCCCAAAACAGTCTCACTCTATGCCTCTGAGGTTGGAGTCTGCCAGGCCAAACACTGAAATCTCTGCTCTTCCTCAGTGTCGCAGACCCAGCCTTTGGCACTGCTCAGTCACTAGATTACTTGCCCAAGGTCTTCCAGCCTGAGCCTCCCTCTGTGCCCTTGAGGGCAGAGCCTGCAGGGGCAGTTCTCCCACAGTGGCTGTGCATGTGGCCCACAACCAAACATTATTAGCTCCATGGGGCTCAGCAGCTCAGTCCATGGCCCTAGACAAAGCTTAAAGTCATCTGTACTCTTACCCAAGTTCTCCAAGGTAGTTAAACTGAGTGTCCAAGTCCAAAAAAACAGAACTGCCTGCAGGGAAGACTTCCCCTGTTTGCAATCTCATTGCTATTGTAGGTACAGCTATGGCAGACTCAGACTGAACAAATGCAACTATTTGCCAGTTCTCCACTATTTTTGTTCTCCACTATTTTGGTCCAGAAGTCACTTGCTGTCTCCCTGTGTACCCAGAGAGATGTTTCTGAGCAGAGCCCACAAGTCAGAGATGCCTGGAGTCTTTTCTTCCCATTCTCACCACACTCGGTTGCAAAGAAACCGTTACTTGGCTGCCATCTTGTGTTACTTGGCTGCCATCTTGTTCCCTCTGCACTTAAGGTTTTTTGTGTGCATCACATCAGAGTTCACTAATGTATGTATGTAATTATTATGTCAAAACAAATTTTTGTGTGGGTGTTGCTCTATAACTAGTTCTTTAATTTTATAAAAATTAACTTAGCTATGCATTTATATATAAGAAAATTATAACACACTGCTCATCATTAATAAGCAAATATACACATTTAATCATAAATTAAGTCAATAAATATACATATGTGTGTATATATGTATATGTGTTCAAATATCAACATATATACATATGATTTATAAGATTTCTTTCCACTATTATTTTCATTTTTATTATATAACTGTTGCTAGTGTCCTTCAAAGAGTCAGAAACATGTATACTATTTTATAAATATCTTTGATAAAAAATAATCACATTAAATAAAGGTCTAACATTAAATACATGAAGAAATGAATGCCATGTGCTTAAACAAATACAGTAATTTTCAAATTTTGTTATTTATTTTTGCTCAGTTCTATACTATTGTGAGAGATTTAATCTTTTTCTAACGTACCAATAGAGCTAATTCACTTCAAAAACCACTACACAGATTTTCTCCTGAACAGATTAACAAAAGATTAATTCCACTGGAAATTTTATGTTAGGGAAGAAAGTAGTTGGTTAAAAATTATCATCCTCATAATCATTGTAGTACTGTTACAGTGGTTCTCAACCTTCCTAAAGCTGCAATGTATTTTCATTGTTAAAATGGGTCGTGTCGCACAGGTTGAGAACCGCCGGTTTAATATTTAGTGCTTCCTGTATTCCAAGTACCTTTATGCTTATCTTTGAATTGGACCTTAATAACTAGTGTGTGAGGTAGGTGATATTATTAACCGTACCTTCCATACTTTTAAGAAAATTAAATCAGTGACGATTAACTTGCCTAACATTGTACACTTAAGATATCTTGAATTGGCTGGGTTCAATGAAAATCAGAGATCAACATTATTTTTGACAGGGTAATCCTAATAAACCACAGTGTTTGCTCCCAAACTACAGCTGCAGAGGATCCCTTGCAGGTGAAAGCTAAATCAGGACTTACCAGAGACATGGGCCGCAAATGGCTAATCATCCTCATTGCTGTTGCCTGGCAACCTCCACTTCCCTGTATGTAATGAGTTCTTCTTCGCCTTTTACTTCTACATCTAATTTTTTCTTTTTTATTAATTTTCATTTGGATTCCCAAAATAAAAAAAATAGAAAAGAAAATTATTTTTTTTTAAATGATTCTCTCCAGGTAAGCTGTATCTGAGAATCAGAGTAAGGAAGTGCACCTGCTGATCCTACTCCATTCCCTGTCCTTGGTAGATCATTGACAAACTTCACCCAGATGAGAATATACTTCTTGGCACAGTGCGGCAGGAAGCCACTACTAATTACTTGGAAGTGGCATAAAAGAAGAAGCTTTTTCCCGGCAGTAGCATCTGAATGTCAGCAGGTGCATTCTAGTTCATTTGACTGATTTGTAGATGAAAAGTACAGTCACATTGTTTAAGGAAAGATTGACTACAGCAAGACAGGAACGTATCAAATAGCATAACTATACAGGTGATTTCAAGGTCTACTTCTCTGTTCAAGTTCCAGAAACTCTCTCTGGTTAGAGTTTGAAAAAAATTAGGAAACAAATAACCGATTGGCACTGAATGGCAAATGCAACTTTATTAAAGTAAAATAAAAATGAGTCAGACTTGAATGGGTTATAAATATACTTAGTAAATTGCTCCATCCTTAGGGAGTCTGGACTAGGTGGGCTAATTGCCAAGCCCCACGATGTTAAGAAATGTCTATTTGATGTTCATGAAAAGGTTTGTGAAGAATTTGAATTTGCTGAGATAACTGAAATCTGATGAGTAAGGAACAAACCTTCCT
The DNA here is from genome assembly GCA_963573935.1 of Arctocebus calabarensis. Lineage (NCBI taxonomy): Eukaryota > Metazoa > Chordata > Mammalia > Primates > Lorisidae > Arctocebus > Arctocebus calabarensis. Next base: position 69,269 of record CAUYON010148622.1, read on the forward strand.
GTCTGGCCATGCTAAGTGGGAGGGTACTTAGTCACTTAAGTGTACTATGATTTAAAAGAAATACTACACAAATCTTCCCATTATGATTTCAGTCCTTAAAAATCCTTCAGTCTCTGAAAAGCATTTGTGCAACATTGACAGACTTACCCTTATGGAATCTCAATATCAGTTGCCTCTACTCAAATACCTCTAAACTCTTCCCACATATCCAGCATATAGTCCATATTATTTCTCCCAGTACGTCCAGATCATTGTACATGCCAAGTTGCCTCTCTGCAATGTATGTACATATTTATGTATGTATGAAACTTCCATCAGAATAAAGGGATTCTTTAATGCAAATCCATTTCAAATGATTCAATCTGTTGATTTCATTATTATGAATCATGAACACCAACTTCTAAAATATACTTTCCTAGTTGGAAGTGTATCTTATTAGTTTTGTCTTCAAAGCTAATAGAAATAGACTTTGTGTTCCAGTCTTTTTACAACCTGAAAAACTAGCTAAAAGGAAGAAGGAGGCAATTATGTGTGGGAAGGTAAAAGCAAGGACAATAGTTCTGGCACATTGTTAACTAAAAGTGTGTGTGGGTGTTCATGACACCGTCAGCAAAGAAGCAAATATAAGAATGTTCCTGTAAGGTGCTTCCTAAACATTTTTCTACCAAATTAATGTGTTGAGAGGCCTTTGCTGAAATGATTAGTTGTTCCCAGTGTCTGATATACCTTATAAATGTATTACATGCAACATAATGACTCAGGGGCTAACAAGATAAAAGGAACTGGGCCTTATTTCATTTGAGGGTGGGATTTCAGTCTATTTTAAGCAGAAAAACTCAGTTTCCTGCTGTTATTCATTTGCATTCTGAGTTTTGTTGCAGGTGTTGACAGTCACATAGGTCTACAGATGAGCTTTTGTGTGGAAGACCAGCTTTCTTCGACTCGCTGTTTTGCATGTGTAATAACTGTCTTCTGACTGCTAACAGGGTTTACATATGTTCACGTTTCTGTAAGTGCATGTGGCTGTGCATACAAGCTCATTGATCTCTGTGCGACCTAGTATGGTTTGTGTTTGTGTATCTGTTCACGTGTAGTCCTGCCAACTGAATTATCCATTTCATTTCATGCTCACTAATTACTACTTTCTCATTGTTTCTCCCCCCCATCATTACGTTCCCCAATATAGGGTTCACATAGCCCTTTTCAGAGATGTAAGTCCTTCTTAGATTAAATGACCGTATAAGAATTTAGTCGTTTTCTTCTTTACTTCCTCCTAGCTTGTTCCTCTGCCCAAGGGTCCTCAAACTATGGCCCGTGGGCCACATGCATCGGTGTGAATTATATTTGTTCCCATTTTGTTTTTTACTTCAAAATAAGATATGTGCAGTGTGCATAGGAATTTGTTCATAGTTTTTTTTTTTTGTTGTTGTTAAACTATAGTCCAGCCCTCCAAAGGTCTGAGGGACAGTGAATGGGCCCCCTGTTTAAAAAGTTTGAGGATGCCTGCTCTATACTTTATAGAAATCTCTTCACTGCTGGGGACTGGCGATTTCCAAGACACATTTTCCTTATTTGAGGGAGCAGAAGTGCAAAGAGATATAATTAGGATTCCATAGAAAGGAAACATAGGTCAAAGAGATGTATGCATGGCATCTTTGGCACAGTGATTTAAGAGGTAACACAGAAACAATATATTCATTTGTTCAACTCAGAATTTATTGATTTTTCTTCTCTGTGTGAGGTACTACTCTGGGCAATATTTAACAATGATAATGATGTTCAGCTCTTCACATGTTGCTGACAGTTGTGCTAAAGAACAAAATTAAATGAGTCATTTAGTTGTCAAGTAGGAGGATATATCTCAAAAGACGATTTTAGGGGGAAGAGCTCCAGGCTGGGAGACTACCTGGTATCTGTACTGAAACCCCAGCCCTTCGAACACTAGCTTCTCCACACAGAATTATTATTTCAGAATGCAAGTCTGATCATATCTCCCTGTCCTTTAAAGCCTTCTGATTATCCTCAGGTAAAGAGAACAGTCTTCATCATGACCGACTGATCCTACAGGCCAGCTCCACCTTTCAGCACTGATGCCCCCGCGAGCAGTTTGCTGCAGCCTCCTTGGTCAGGGTTCATCCACTGGTCGGGGCTCTGTCTCCCAGAACCATTGCTGCTGTTATTTTTCTTTCTAAAGTGCCCCATTTTTTTCTTGCCTTTTTAATGAGCTTTATTCCCACTTAGAACAGATTAGTGTATAGAGGTTTTCACAAACCGCGTTGTTTTCCTATGCACGACCTCTCTCCATATTTAGTTGAATATTCGCTTGTATGATTAACATTGCGGCATCAGCTGGACTGTTAACTCCCTGAGAACAGGAATCGCATCTGTGTCCTTGACTACTGGATTTCTGACATACAGTATTTTTGAAAAATTGAAGGATTTGAGGAAATTATTTAACTGATCTGAAGTAAGTTTCACCAATTATACAGTGAGCGTAAGAAGTTACTTAATCGATCAGCTGAGAAAATGTACATAAAGACTCTGCAGATTGCTATTAAACATAGGATAGGATAAGAATTATAGTAATACCCAATATTTACTGTTCTAATTAATTTTGTTAGTGGAGCAGACCTGGTCAGTGATGCAGGTTTGAAGATTATTTTAAAAGACAATTATTTCTTCTTGCAGAAAGAGAATAATAAGAGAAAAATAAATCTATATCTTCAGATTGTTTAAAAATAAATAAAATGAAATGAAAATTTCTTCCTTCCTCTGTGCTTACTTCCAGCTGTAATCTCTTATTGTTATAACCACTTAACCAATTTTTTGTGTTTAGTTCATATATGGTTACCATTGGCTCTCTAAATTACATGTGTTATTTCTAACTTGATTTATTTACTTTAGACAAAATCTATTAGCAGTTTGTTATGAAAGATACCTTTAGATCATAAAATTAACTCCTACCTTTCCCATTTCTAATACTTCTAGTGACTTCTTATGACTTTAAAAATAGTCTTGAGGAAATGTTTCATGATTTATGTAATTTAAGAGTACCTACTGAGCTCACACTACATAAGAAAAGGAAGTAGTGCACATACACTTTTTTTTTAATTCTCCAAACTCTGTCAGCCATGACTTTGTTTTATTTTGTCAACTTATGTGCTATTTCCTTTTGTCGAATCTTGTGTTTTTGTCTGCATTTTCAGTAAAGGTTTAAAAATTTAAAAAATCAATCTCATAATCTTTAGCATTATGTAAATGTGATGAATATTATGCATGAACAATATTAAAAACACATAAATATTATTTCAATCAGGAATTATGAGGTGACTCATTGACAAGACGAAGCAATCCTAACTGACTATTATACCAAACGAAAGAGAACATTCCAAGTTCTTTTTTTTTTTTTTTTGAGACAGAGTCTTACTATGTTGCCTTCAGTAGAGTGCTATGGTGTCACAGTTCACAGCAACCTTGAACTCTTGGGCTTAAGCAACTCTCTTGCCTCAGCCTCCCAAGTAGCTGGGACTACAGGTGCCTGCCACAATGCCCAGCAATTTTTTTGTTACAGTTGTTTAGCTGGCCAGGGCTGGGTTCGAACTTACCACCCTTGGTGTATGTGGCTGGTGCCATAACCACTGTGCTATGGGCACTGAGCCAACATTCCAAGTTCTTAATGCTCAAAATCATATATTTGTGGTCTCTGGGTTTCTTATCCAGTTTTTTTTTTTTGTCTCCAATAAGTTTTTGTTTCTTTGTTATTACTGGTAGCAAAACGCTCATAAATTTAGACACGTTGGTAAGAATTTTTAAGATATTAATCATACAGACTGTTGAAGAAATCCTTTTTCTTCTTAAGGAATTTTTTTATACAGCTCTTTGATTTCCTATGTTTTTTTTCACAGATTGCATGGAGATAATAGTGCATAATTCCAGCGAAAACAAGTGTGCTTCTTTCTTGATTTTTAAAAAATTTTTCAGGAATACAAACTCAAGTAACTTAATTTTTTTTTCATGTTATCTTAAGTGGTAGGTTTTCCTTTTTTTTTAATTTTTTTTTTGTAAGACAGAATTTATTCACAGAAAAGAATACAGAAAACATTAAGGCACCTGGTAGAGGGAGAAAATTCTAGTGGGGAGAGAGAAGCTCTCTCCGTTTCTCTCCCAGTCTTTCCCCATCTCCTCCTTTAG
>CAUYON010148624.1:0-33380 GCA_963573935.1 Arctocebus calabarensis
AAAGGTTTATCTATTTTATTGACCTTTTCAAAAAACAACTTTTTGATTTATTGACCTGTTGAATAATTCTTTTGTTTTCAATTTTATTTAATTCTGCTCTAATTTTGGTTATTTCTTTTCCAAACATGATAAGTCTTCTCAGTTTAGGGTTGGAACGTTCTTCCTTCTCCAGTTGCTTAAGATGTCCCGTTAAGTCGTTAATGTCCTCTCTTTTCGTTTTCTTGAGGAAGGCTTGCAGTGCTATAAATTTTCCTCTTAGGACTGCCTTTGCAGTATCCCAGAAGTTCTGATAATTCATGTCCTTCATTGTCATTTTTTTCCAAGAATTTGGTAATTTCCTTCTTAATCTCGTCTATGACCCAGCTATCCTTCAGCATAAGGTTATTTAATTTCCATGTTTTTGTATGGGTATTCAGGTTCCTGTTATTGAGTTCAACATTTATTCCATGATGGCCAGAGAAGATGCAAGGAATAATTTCTATTCTTTAAATTTTCAGAGGTTAGACTTGTGACCTAAGATGTGATTGATTTGGGAGTATGTTCCATTTTGATTTGGGAGTGTATTCAATTTTATTAGGATGAAATGTTCTTTAGATGTCTGTTAAATCCAGTTGTTGAATGGTTAAGTTTAGATCTAAAATTTCTTTACTTAGCTTCTTTTTGGAGGATTGATCCAACACTGCTAAAGGAGTATTAAAATCACCAACTACTATGGAGCTGGAGGAAATCAAGTTACTCGTGTCTATTAGAATTTCTCTTATAAGTTGAGGTGTTTTCTGGTAGGATGCATAAATGTTAATAAATGAATTCTCATCATATTGAGTAGTAACTTTAACAAATATCAAATGTCCGTTTTTATCCTTCTTTTCTTTGGTTGGTTTAAAGTCTATCTGCAAATAAGATTAAAACACCTGCTTTTTTCTGTTTTCCATTTGCCTAGAATATAGATGACCATCCCTTCACCTTGAGTCTAAATTTATCTTTTAAGGTAAGATGAGATTCTTGTATGCAGCAGATATCTGGCCTGAGTTTTTGTATCCAGTCAGCCAACCTATGCCCCTTTAGAGGACAATTTAAATCATTCACATTAATTGAAAACAATGATAAATCTACAGAAAGTCCAGTGGACATTTTCAACTCTTTCATCACTGTGGAAGTTGAAATTTGATAAAAAATTTCTGGATGAGTTTACTTTTGTGGTGGAGAATTACACTGGTCATTATGGAGAATAGGTTTGGGAATATCCTGGAGAGCTGGTTTAGTTACAGCAAATTTCTTCAATATGTGGATATCGTTAAAGTATTTACTTTCTCCATCATAAATGAAACTCAGTTTAGCTGGGCACAGGATCCTGGGTCGAAAGTTCTTTTGTTTTAGGAGATTGAAAGTTGATGACCATATGCTTGTAGCTTGAAAGGTTTGATCAGAAAGATCTGCAGTTATTCTAATATTCTTCCCCTGTAGGTAGTGGATTTGTTACATCTGGCTGCTTTCAGAATTTTCTCCTTCATATTAACTTTAGTGAAGTTAATTATGATGTGCCTGGAGGATGTCTTATTCGGTTTGAGTCATGCTGGCATTCTGAAACTGTCTGCTATCTGAATTTCTTGAATGAAATTTTTGAACAGGCATCTGCCTGCTGCCCACACCAGCCAGGGACTCTGCCAGGAATTTGCCAGGCCTTTGCCTGCCTGCCCGGGCAAGGAACTCCAGGAGCCACACAACACAGAATCTCTTGGCATGTCTGGAACTCCGGGAGCCACACAACACAGAATCTCTTGGCATGTCTGGAAAATTCTCTTTCATAATCTCATAAAGAAGAAACTCTGTGCCTTGTGATGCTCCTTCCTCATTTTCAGGTATCTCTATAAGGCGAATATTGTTTTTCTTTGAGTTATCCCAGAGCAGTATGAGAGAATGATCCATTTTTGCCTTCCATTTGTCTTCCTCTTTGGAAGTTTGGGAGCGTTCAAATGCTTTGTCTTCAATATCAGAAATCGTTTCTTCTGCTTGCTCCATTCTGTTACTGAGGGATTCTACTGTATTTCTCAGATCTTTGAGGGCTGCAACTTCTTGTCTCAATGTGTCAAAATCTTTGGTCATTTTGTCTTCAAATTCGTTCAATTCTTGTGACATCTTTTGGGTCAACATTTGGATTACTGCCTGAAATTCTAATTCCATCTTTTCTTCCATTCCACTGATCTTATTTGCTATCCAGACTCTGAATTCGATTTCTGACATCTCAGCCATTTTCTTATGCAAGGGATCTTGTGCGGTATCTACCCTGGTGCTTCTTGGAGGAGTTGATCTCCTCTGATTATTCATATCGCCAGAGTTTTTCTCTTGATTCTTTCTCATGATTATTTTTCACTGTTCCCTGACAGTCCTCAGAGTTGGGGAGGTGTCTCTCCCAGATCAGACCCCGACAGGATCATTCTGTGGTTTTGTGTCTTTGTAGGGAGCAACCCTATGTAGCTCCTTTGAGACTGCCCCACCCAGTGAGTTCTGTCTGTGGGAGCAGCTCCAGAGTATGGCATGCCCAGATCAAGCAGTCGGGTGTGGGATGGGGCACCCAGTGGCCTTTGCAAAGGGAGCTCGTGCCTCCAGCAGTCTCTGGCTGGGATGAGGGCTCCGGAGGGGAGAGCATGGGTCACGCAGCCTCCTGAGTCCCTGGCCAGATAGGCAGGACTGGTGCGGAGGCAGAAAGGGTAGGAGGGGAGCTGGGTTGTGTGGCTACCGGAGTTCCTTGCCCAGGCAGGCAGGTGAAGGCCTGGCAAATTCCTGGCTGGTGTGGGCAGCAGGCAGATGCCTATTACAGGGGTCCCAGTGGAGTCCATGGCCATGGCAGGCCAGGAGGTGAGCTGAGGCTCGGTGGAGTCCCTGGCTGCTGTGAGTGGAGGGCCGAGTCTCTGACGGCAGAGATTAGAGCGACGTAGGTGTCCCTGCAGAGTGGAGTTCCTGGATGCTGTGGGCCGCGGGACCAAGGCCCAGCGGGGTGTCAATTGGAGCCATGTGGGGGTCCCAGCAGAGTGGAGTTTCTGGCCCCTGTGGGTGGTGGGTCTGGGGCACGGATTAGAGCCAGGTGGGGGTCCTTGCAGGCATCAGGCTGATGCCAGGAGGGGCACAGATCGACACTGCGCAGGAGTCCTGGTGGACTTCCTGGCTGCTGCTGGTGGCAGGCCATGGCCAGGCAGGGTTCCAATCGGGCTGCGTGGGGTCTCCGCGGAGTTCCTGGTTACTTCTGATGGCAGGCCAAGGCCCAGAAGGGGTCCTTTGCAGAGTTTCTGGCCACTGGTGGTGGTGGGGCAAGGCCCTGCAGAGTGCCAATCAGGGCCACACAGTGGTCCCAGGGGAGTCCCTGGTCTGGGGGCTTGCAGGGGCTCGGTGGAGCCCCAGAGTCTCCTACCTGGCAGGCTGCCTTGTCCAGCAGATAGGGAGAATGGGCACTGCTCCAGTACTCCTCCCTCAGTTTCAGCAGAGGTCAGACTTCTGGTGCGTCAGGAAAGGGGGGAAGGGTGTCCTGGAAGTTGAGAATGGCAGAAAACTTTAGTTCAGTTTTTCTGCCTGAAGCTTGGTTTCTTGAAGTTACAGCTTGCCTCAGAGGTGACCTGCAGTTTTCACTTCTCTCTCTTTCATCTGGGCTCCCAGTCTTCAGCTCAATTGGGCAGTTTCTAGAGGTTATCTTTCCTTTTGGGCAGGAGCCTCTGTCAGAAGCTGCTTCCAGTCAGCCATCTTTCCCCTCCACTATTTTAATTTCTATTTCAGAGTTGTTTCACATAAGAGAATGGCCTCTCACTCCATCCATGTTGCTGCAAAAGAAAAGATTTCATTCGTTTTATGGCTATTATATCATTGTGTATATGTAAGACATTTTCTTTATCCTGTAGTATAGTGATAGTCACTTAGGTTGATTACATATATTTGCCTCTGTGAATGGTTTTAAGATAAATATGCAGGTGTAAATCTATTTTTGACATGATTTCTTTTACTTTAGATACATACGTAGTAGTGGGATGCTGTATTTAAGGTTAGTTCTATTTTTAGGTATTTGAGAAATCACCACATTGTGATATATGTGGTACTAATGTGGTACTAATTTACATTCCCATCAGCTATAATTCTTCACTTTTCTCTATATCCTTAACAATATCTGTTATTTAATTTGCTGTTTATGAGTAGTCATAAATATCTCATTGTGGCTTAATTTGCATTTCTCTGGTGAATAGTGATATTGAGGATTTGTTCATATGCTTGATGTCTATTTTTATGTCTTCTTTTGAAAAATGTCTATTGGACTCAGATGTTCCAGCTCACAGTCTCTGAGCCTCCAGGTTTCCCCATTTCCCCTTCAGGATGGCCCATGGCAGTTCTGCTAGCCTAACCACAGCAAAAAATCATAGACTCAGTTGCACCAAATTCACAGATTATCAATTGAAAATCCTCATCAATACCTTCACTCAAAAAGGTCTTTACCAGATTGTAAGACCAAAGAAAAACTTGTTTTAGAAACCAACACTGATGAGTCAAGAATCCAGATCTGGTTTCAAAATGAAAGAGCCAGGCACAGATTGGAGAAAAAGCCAGAACTTCAGGAGACTTTAGAGTTCAGCCAAACTCAAGGACAAGTTTTTCCTGCAGAAGAGAAGCAAAGAGGAGAAACCAGGTGTCACACCTCCTATAGTCCCATGCAGTTACATACTCTCATCTAGATGTTTGCAAAAGACCCTTACCCTGGGATTGAGTACAGAGAACAACTTGCTGAAGAAATTGGGATTCTGAGTCAAATGTCTTAAGAGTGGTTTCAGAATAGAAGATCTAAATGCCACTCCCAGAGAAGAAAAAGAGAAAGTGATAAGTCCTTAGAACAAGACCAGGATCAAGATCTCCAAGGGAGGTCAAGGAATAGAAGATACATGATGGGACCAACATCACCAACAATACTATTTCTCTGAAGCCAGAACATAGTGGCCTCTTTATTTATTTCTTACAATCTGTGGAAGATTGCAGATGGCACAGAGTATTTTATATCATCCACTTCAGTCCCAAATCTTTCACAGTCTTCCTGTGAATTTACCCTTCTCCCAAGACTGCAGGCTGAGTCTTTTGGAGATTGCAAAGGACTTCAGGAGACAGAGTCAGACACAAGAGGCACAACACAGCCTTACTGACCCAGACTGGATCCAGTGTTCAGACCTTGAGATGATAAAAATAAACTTAGTACTAATAGTAATAACCAAAAATAGAAAAATATCAATTTATGTCCTTTACCCACTTTTTAGTGGGTGATTGTTTTTGCTATTGCCTGGCTGTTTGAGTTTCTTATAAATTATGGATATTAGTTTCCTGTTGGTTACATATTTTGGGGGTATTTTCTCCCATTCTCCAGGCTGCCCGATCACTGTATCTATCATTTCTTTTGCTGCAGATGCTTTTTAGCCTCAATTATGTATTTTTTATTTTTAATTTTCATGCTTTTGAGGTCTTAGCACAAAAGGTCTTAAACACAAATTCTTTCCTGAGATCAATGTCAAACATGAATTCTTTCCTGAGATCAAGAGTTTTCCCTCGGTTTTTTCCAAGTAATTTTATAATTTGAGGTCCTACATTTAAGTCTTTAATCTATCTTGAGTTGATTTTTGTATATGGTGAGAGACAGGCATTCAGTTTCATACTTCTACACATGGCAATCCTATTTTCGAATACTACTTATTAGCAAGGGTGTCCTTTCCTCAGCATATGTTTTTGACAACTTTGTCAAAGATAAGTTTATTGTAGAAATATGTCTTTGTTTCTATGTTTTCTATCCTGCTCCATTGATCTGTGTATCTTTTCTTTATGCCACCATCATGTTGTTTTGGTTACTGTAGACTTCTATTAATAGTATAGAAATCAGATAGTATGATTCCTCCAGCTTTATTCTTTTTTCTTTATTAGTATATCTTTTGCTATCCAAGCCCTTTTTTGGTTCCAAGAACTTTTAAATTGTTCTAATTTTGTGTAAAAATGATATTGATAGGGATTGCATTTAAACTATAAATTGTTTTAGGCAGTATGATTATCTTAGTCACATTATTTCTTCTGATCCATGAGCATGGAATGTTTTTCCATTTGTTTGTGTCATCTACACTTTTTATCATCAGATTTTTAGATTTTTGTAGTTTTCCTTGACATTCTGTATTCCTATTCATAAAACTGCAATTGCAAATCATCTCAAATTTTTTTTAATTTAAAATTAATATGAGATTACAAATGTGTAGGTTACATTGTTTTCAATTCTCAGGTAAAGTTCAAGTTGTGGTTTAGCCCTTCACCCAGACAGCATGCTGAATATCCTCACATTATGCACATGAGGTGAGATCCCACCAATTTCCCTCCCCTGTCCAGCCCTCCCTGCCCCCTGCCCTCTCCTTTTTCTCTCTTCCCCTTTTCTAGACTATATTATGCTTGTTGTTTTATGTGGTGTAGGCCAGTAGTTTTTTACTTATTGGTTTCATATTAGTATTGAATGCATTGGATTTTTTTTCATTCTTGAGATACTTTACTAAGAAGAATGTGTTTCAACTCCATCCAGGGAAACACAAAAGATGAAAAATCTCCATATTTTCTTATGGCTGAATAGTATCCCATGGTATACATATACCACTGTTTGTTAATTGATTCATTGTGTTGATAGGCACTTGGATTGATTCACTATCTTGGCAATTGTGAATAGAGCTGCAATAAACATTCTGGTGCAGATGTCCTTGTCTTAAAATGATTTTTGTTCTTCTGGGTAGATACCTAGTAATAGAATTGTGGGATCAAATTAAATACAAGTGTTAGAATTGAGATTTATATATTTTCTGTAGAAAAGACAAATACATGTGGAACAACAGTTACACTACTGATATCATTTGTTTGAACATAATTTATTGAAAACAAATAGTTTGTGAAGTCTCCTGAGTGAGGCCTCTTACCCTTTATGTGCTTGTCTAAACTCTTAACACATCAACCACTAGCATGTCCATAGTACCTCAGACAGACACAGGAGAAACTGATGATCTTACCTGTCCGACAGTCATGAGCATTTACTCTTCAGTTTTGTTACTGCTGTGCTGATATTAATTTTCTAGCTTTGATAGCTATACCATAGTTATAGAAAGAATGTACTGGTTTATAGGAAGACATATTGAAGTATGTAAGTGTAGGAGGACATCATGAATGCAACCTACTCTGAAACAGTTCAAAAACAAATGTACTTTATAAAAGGAAAAGAAAAAAGAAAAAGGACATAAACATTAAAAAATATTAACATTGTAGAAATTTTAATAAAAGATCCATAATGATTCTTAGTAATTTAGTAACTTTCTATAAGTGTGATATCTCAAAATGAAAAGTTTTGAAAATATGAACTTCAAAAGGTAGTCAAAAATATATTTTCTCAATATCATTTAATTTGAGGCATTTGGGACAAGTTACTCTTATTCATTATCTTGGCCAAAAATATACATTATAGCATTGTTACTATTACAGTCTTAGCTTTAATCAATGAGTTACTAGATAAAACTATAGGTTCCTGGGTGTGGGACATAACTACAATAAGGACTTTATCTAAAAAATGCAAACAAAACATTATAACCTAATTTTTTTATGCCCTCATATTAACCTGAGGTATAAAAAAAACAAAAATAAACTGTAGATAAAAAAATATGAATTCTAAGATAATTAGAATTAATTATTTTTTTTAAAATAGCAATTAAAAAGTTTAAATATAATATAAATAAATAAATCCAAATAAAAATTTATCATTTGTAACTGTATTCAAAAAATCAATATACAAACTAATAAGCTACTTTTTAATCAATAAGCATATATAGATGTAGGCGATTTTGTATATGTATAGCCCTGTGTTGTGTGTAATAGAGACAAAGACTTTGTTACTAAACCATAGCATTTATCTTTTGCCTTTGCTCTCTGAGCTTTTATACTTCAAGTTTTCAATATTTTTTGGCACCATAAGGTATAACTAGGAGTTTTTCTCATCTGACATCCACAAAACATGACTATCAAAATCACATAAATTAGAAACAAAATAGAAAAATGGAGAAGTCAAAATTATGTATGAAAAGGAGATTACAAATTTTAAACAGCTTAATTTAGCAACTTTTGATTATGCTAAATAGGAAAATCTAATATAGGAGAACAGAGAGGAAATGCTAGAAAAGAAAACTTGACTCCAGATTTCTGACTCTTAATTGGGGAGCACAGAATGGCTCCTTCAGTCCTAATTAAAGCAACTCTTAAGTAGCCAAAATGTGTCTGTAGTTATAATTTTCACAGAGAAAATTACACAACTGATACACTGCTCCATGTTCCATGTATGCAATCAGAGCATAATATATGTGCTCATACAGACGTGAAGCTTCCCTGAAGTTATGCCTGGGACCATCGGATGACTAAAGGGGGGAATTTCTTTTTTAGTACTCTTCAATGTAAAGAACAGATGGTACTAGATGAAAATAATAGAGTTTGCAACATGGGGATAAAAGGATGGGGAGTTTTTGCAGAAGCAAAAATACAAATTATAGAAGTTACTTTTATATTCTCCACTTAAGCAGCATTAGTCATCAGATGCTGCGCTCTGCCATCCAGATCATCCTTTAAGACCAAAGGACTTAGCCCCTCCACTGCCAGATCATAGATCGCAGCACTTCCTCCCAGAAATTTGGTGTTTCTAGGAACAAACTGCATTTGTGACTGGTTGATTTAGCTTCTCATGGGTCAACTGTAAGGGTCAAAATCTAGGGTCCACTCATGAGTCAAAGGAATAATTCAGCTTCACGTTCCTGTGAGTCAGCTGAGGCCTTGTTACTGCACAGCCACCCAATTTCTAATCTGCCCACTCTCTTCTATTTCTCCATAGATATTGATTCTAAGAGAGCTCATTAATAAATTTCTTATATGCTAATATATGTCTTGGGGTATGTTTTTCTGGAAGCTCAAGATGCAGTAGTTGGTACTGAATGTGATTAAAGAAAGATAGTTCTCAGAGTTTTGGAGCTAAGTCACTTTGTCCAGCAATTTTTATTAGAAGGATAAGAGTGAATACAAATAGAACTGTAGATTCACTGTTTCCTCCATACATTCATGTGTCTTACCTTTGTGACATTGGTAAGTTCTCAGAATTTGAAAGTGGAGGTGATGATGGAAGGGCCAAGGTATAATGATGGTGCCAGAAATAAAGAAAGCGACCGAGTACAAGATGATAACTGATTCAGGGAGACTCGTCTCTCTCACCTTACTGGACAGAAATGTAATCAGTCATAAGACTGAGCAGCCTTAGGCCAGAGAAATACTTATTCAGGCCATTGGCTGGAGAAGCTTGAGAGAATTAGCAGATCTAACTGGACTTAAATTTCATAACACCCTACCTTATTTCTAATAATCACACGTGTATACCCACAATACACTCCTGCATATGCACACACTCGCGCGCGCACACACACACACATGCCTCTTCCAACTATAGAAAAGTGAAGTTCAAACCAGTATGAGTAAATCATTATATGACCACCATTGCTAAAGAACTGAACCATTAAAATTGTCATGTTCTTTTAGGTATATTCTCCTATATATTTAAATTATGTATCAGGAAGAAGTGAACCCTTCTATCTAAAAGGGCATATAAGCATCTTTCAGTAGATAAGTATCTTTCAATAGATATCTGTTTAGCATTATCCTAAATAAAATTCCTAATTAATTACATCAAAATAATTTAGGAATAAGAGAATAACTTTGGTAATCAAGCATGTGCAACTCCAGAGATGCCCATATTGCCTCTTTTACAGGGAATTGTATGGAATAGATTATATTTGGTATTCTGGAGATCAACCCAGTTTTAATACTGTCATCTAAATTTAGGATTTTTCATTTATTTCATGAATTAGTTTTCTCCTACTATCCATTCAAAAGCAAAAACTTGAACAGGATGGAATATTTTAATTGTTTCATTATTTAAATGTACATCTTTTTGTACAAATTTTATATAAGAATGATTTGAAAGAAATTTTTGTACTTGCTGCATTAGCAAAGAGATTTGCAATCTAGGGGATAATAGCACAGATATGATTGGAAAACCAAACCACCGGTCACATAACCACAGACAAATTAACACAACTCTACATGCCTAATTTTCCTTGACTATAAAATAGTGATCATAATAGTTCTTAATTTTTAAAATTGTTGTAAGAATTAAATGGAATAGTGTTAAAAACACTTAGGCCAAAGCCTGGAAAATAGTAAATGTTCAATAAATGTTACTATTGTCATTTACAAAGAATGTGATTAAAGATCATGTTCATATCTGTTTAATGGGAAGGAACAAATAATTATTGAGAAGCCACTGTATATTTAGATTCTGCTTCTCCCTCTTCTTCCTTAATGATTCATTAGTTCCTTAATTCAGATGAAGAAACTGATCGCTCTCAAAGTAACGATAATACAGACTTTTTTTGTCTATACTGTGTAAAGTGATCTACAGATTCAATGCATTCCCCATCAAAAAACCAAAATCCTTTTTGCAGATCTAGAAAAATAATTCTATGCTTCATATGTAATCAGAACATAGCCTAAATAGCCAAAGCAACCTTAAGCAAAAAGGACAAATTGAGAGACATCATTTTATCAGACTTCAAACCACTAAATAGCTAACGTAACCACAACATCATGGTACTGGCACAAGAACAGAGACAGAGAACAATGCATCAGAACAGAAAACCCAGATATAAAACCATCCTCATACTGCCATGGCATCTTTGACAAAGCAGATAATAACTGGACACTGGGAACAAGAATTGCTATTCAATGAATGGTGCTGGGATAACTAGGCAGCCACATGAAGAGAGCAAAACAGGATCCACACTGTGGCCACTCACAAAAACTAATCCACAATGGATAACAGCCATGAAGCTATAAGAATTCCAGAAGAAAATTTAGCAAAAACTCATATAGACATCAGTCTAGGCAAAGAATTGATGAAGAACCTCCAAACACAGCACAACAAAATTGACATGTGGGACCTGATTATTAAAAAGCTTCAGTACAGGTAACAATCAATAGAGCAAGCAGCCTACAGAATGGGAGAAAATATTTGCATGCTATACATCTGGCAAAAGGCTGATAACTAGAATCTACAAAGAACTCATGCAAATAAGCAGAAAGAAAACAACCCCAGGAGGAAGTGGGGAAAAGACATGAATAGAAACTTTTCAAAAGAAGATTCACTAATGGCCAGTAAACATAGAAAAAAATTCTCAATGTCTCTAGTTATCAGGGAAATGCAAATCAAAACCACAATGAGTTATAATATAACTTCAAGGAAAATGTCTTTTATCAAAAAATCCGCTAACATGATCCCAGATGAAATCCTGATAATATCCCAGATGTTATCATGGATATAGAGAGAAAGGAAGACATAAACATGGTTGATGGGAGTGCAAGCTACTACATAACAATCTCTATTGAAAGATATATGCAGATACCACAAAGAACTAAAAGTGGACCTACTGTTTTATCTAGTAATTCCACTATTGTTTATTTACTCAAAAGAAAATCATTTTATCAAAAAGACACATGCACTTGAATGTTTAGTGGAGCACAATTCACAATTGCAAAGATATGGAATCACCCAAATACTCATCAATATATAAGTGAATTAATATAATTGCATATGTATACCAGGGAGTACTACTCAGCCATAAAAAGGATGAATTATTACCTTTTCAAACAACTTGGATGGAGCAGGAGAATATTCTTCCAAGTGAAGTATTGCAAGAATGGAAAACAAAAAACCATATATATTCACTATTAAATTATAACTAGTCCATCAAAACCCATGTACACATTGGGCTGTAAAACTCAATGGAAAGCAAGTAGATGGGACAGGGGGAGGAGGGAGAGAAATTCATACCTAATGGGTATAATGTGCTCTAACTGAGTGAGAAGCACACTTACACCTTTGACTCAGAATGTAAAAAAGCAATTTGTGTAACTAAAACATTTGTAACCCCCCAAAATATTCTAAAGTAACAACAAAACAACAAAATAACACAAAGTAAATAGACCAATGAGAATTCAAGGCCAGGTCCTTCATAAAGCAAAAATCCTTGCCCTCTACCATTCCACATTATCTTTCAAGTTATGTTTGAGGTGGGGGTGGAAAATACCATGGACTGAAAACATTTAAGTGTTATATTTTCTGGGTTATAAATTTCAAAGTCATAAATACAGTTTTTTTCTCCATGGCTGATAATTTTATCCCATGGGTCATTTAAGAATGACACAAATCCAAGGCAGATGAGCTGTGGCTTCATTACTTTGTCATAATTATATGTTTCCCTTCTCATCCTTTTGGTCTCAGAATGAAAAAAAATAGTAAAGATTGGGAAACTAAAATAAGAAATACAGACTAGGTAGGAGGTACAAGGAAGTATGAAGATTCTGCTGCTATGCTATATTGGAGAAAGTCAGTCTTTACCAGGGTTGCTGGATACCAGAACATTCCAGACTGATGCACAAAATATTAGGTGCCAGGATTCTACTCAAAGAATTTCATAATAAAGTGGTTTATGAACTGGTGCATCCTCTGGAGGGTTGGTGAAGCATTATAGTCAGTTGGGTTTAGTCTATTCTTTTTAGACTCTCTTTAGAAGTCATAGACTCATCTGACCCTCCATTCCCTTAAGAATCCCCCAACCATTTTCCCAGTAATCTGGATCTCCAGCATGGGCAGATAGTATTTCCTGTCCTCCCATCTACCTATCACCAGTGAGCACTTCATGCAGAATATTAGGATAAACAATGAGCAAACTATTTGATGTGTTTGTGAATGTATACTCAGGTATACATACAACACACATAGCCAAGCAAACACTGAGAAAGCATCACTCAAGGTGTATTTGTGGGTGTATTTTTAATAATTATATGAGATATTTTTTCTCAGAGCAGTATGAACTGGAACAATATTCTTAAAAATTGTTTGTAACTTTTTTTTTTCTTTTTGGTTTTAAGTAGAGTAACATATACGACAAATACACAAACAAAATTAGGTTTCAGTCTTTTTCTTGTTGTTGTTACTAGTGATTGAATCAATGTGAAACATCTGGATAAATAATTACCAAATTTCATCATATCTTTCGAGAAAAGGACACATAGGAATTTCATAACCCTGATTCAGGTTATCCTAGCAGCCACTGCAGAGGAATAGCAGTCATTTTTCAGAAGACAGAAAACGTGGTACCGAGGTGCACTTTCTAACCTCAAGTGACATCCATTTAAATTGCATCATCACAAGCTGATGAAACCTGCTGGTTCCGACTATGATCTCCAAATTGAAAACCTCAGTGAGGGATTCTCCCAACTCCACTGCTGATTTGTACTTGAGCTACTCCTCACGTGGGCAACTCAGGATACTGTGCTTCTAACTTCATAGCTACACAGACATTTATTTAATGATGGTAAATAATATTCTCTAGGAGGATCATGGACTCCAAGTAAGTAGATAATAAATAGAAATTTACTACATTATTTTTAATATTTATAAGTTTTTATATCTTCCATTAAGCTACAAAGTATTATTTCTGTCAGATACTTTCCTTAAGTCACTGAATATCTTGCTCCCTTTTTCTTAAGGTCTGCCTTGTCCATATCAGGGAGGGGAGAAAACCAGGGAAGATACTAATCAGGCAAAAAGAGAGAGGGACTCCTCCTCCACAAAAGGGTATTCTGTGACTGTGATGTCCTAGAGCATCATGGTTTTGCAAGAATGAAACAAAAGTTAACTGTCTCCTACAGAATTCTAAACAATTTGTGGAAATGACATAAACTGTCAATGTAGACTTTCTCAAAGAAAACTTCTGAGAATTCTTCTTTAGTTGCCCACTGCTTGAAGCTGCTGAAGATCACTTTTAATGACTCCGTTCTTTGGGCACTGCTGTCCAATGCACAATGTTCTGATACGCTCTCCTTCCTTGCCTACACTTGGCGAGTGCACAGTTCTTATACTCATCTTCTTGGTAAGAGCACTTCTCCTTCTGTTATAGACTGTTTATCTCATGATAATCACTTTCCTGCTGGCAAACCACTTTCCTGCACCCACTTACCTTGGAGTCTACTTTCCTCAGCCAAAAGTAACATTTTGTTGAGCTGGGCTATAAGGAAAATGTTCTTTGAGTACATAACATTCTTCCTTTTTAAAGTTTAATTTTTATTGTGGTAATAACATCTGACATGAATTCTCCCCTCTTAACAAATATTTAGGTGTACAATACAATATTATTAGCTGTAGACACAGCTCATCTCCAGGATTTGCTAATGCTGCATCACTGAAACTTTGTATCTGCTGATTGCCAACTCCTCATTTCCCCTGTCCCAGCCCCTAGCATCCAATATTCTGCTGCCTACTTCTAAGAGTGGTGAGTATTTTAGACACTTCATAAAACAGGTGATTATCTTTCTGTGTCTGGTGTATTTCACCTAGCATAATATTCTCAAGGTTCAGCCTTGCTGTGGCATACTGCAGAACATTCTTCTTTTCTAAGATTGAGTAATAGTTCATTTTATGTATATGCCACATTTTCTTTATTCACTCATCCATCTGTCAACAATGAGGTTGCTTACATGTCTTAGCTTTTACAAATTATGTTGCAAAGAACACAGAAGTGCTAATATCGCCTTGAGATTCTGATTTAAATTTTTTCAGAATCTTAAATGGAATTGCTCAATCTTTTAGTAGATCTACTTGTAATTTTTTGAGGAACCTCCATGCTCTTTTTTTGCCTTATTTCCAACTTTAGGAATGAGGTGTCTTTTTCTCACTTGATAACTATTATTTTCAAGTTTGCATATTCCACAGAGCAATTTTTGGCTTCCAGCTTTGTAGACAATGGTGAATCTCCCAGCCCTGGACTTATTTATACTATATAAATTAAGCTATATACTAGAGCACCCTATGATTCTATAGAATGGTATAGTGTTATGGAATGGTTATGGAGTGTTAAAAGATATTTGATCACTTTATTATTTTATTTATTTATGGAGTGTTATGGAGTGTTAAAAGGTATTTGATCACTTTATTTTATTTACCATTTCACTTTCATTTATTTATGCAGCCAAGAAAAAAATTCAAGAATTCACTACAAGAATTCTTGCTATAGAAACACTTGTCCAAATATGACACAAAAGAAAAGTCTTCAAGTCTTCAACTAATATATTAGTTCCCAGAAACATGAATCTCAAATTTTTTCTAATCTATATGAACATATACAATTACATTCATCAGAATTGTTTAATGTAAGATTAAAAAAGAGCAAAGCAGAATATAGCAAACTATTTTGCCTTGATGTCAGATTTACAGCTGCTAAAAGATGTCCATTTGTATACTTTGCTTCAAAATTTAAAAATAGAGTAAGGGAATTTCAAATATCTCACCATAAAAGATGACATCTATTAGAGGAGACTAGGGAGGCGGGGGGGGTGTTGAATTTGAACCCAAGAGTTCAAGTTCAAAGCCAATGTGAATAATAAAACAAAACTCCTATCTCAAAAAAATGAAACAAAACAAAAATGATAGGTATGCAAGTTAATAAGTATGTTAATTAGCTTAATTTAATTATGCTACATTGTAGGCGTATACCAAAACATCACATGTATCCCACAAAAGTATATAATTATACAATCAAAAATAATATAATATGTTTTAAACATTAAAGCTCCTTCAGGCATGATACAAAGCTATCATGGTTTCTTTTTAACATAAACTTAGAACTATATCCTTACTTTCACACTAAGAAATATGCTGTGTTTTGATTTTAATAACTTAAAATTAGGGATCAGAGTATATCTAGAATATGCTATGTAAAATCTTGAATTAGAAAGACAAAACCTGAGTTTTTAGACAATGAACTTCGTTATGCTTTCTACCTATCCATCCCACATGTGGAACGTACTGAATTTGGGAACCACTGTCACATTCTCTTCTCAGTCTCCTTCCATCTCTGGCTTCGCCTCTCCTTCCTCTTCATGGTACCTTTTTCCACCTGGATTCCTTAAGATCTTTGCAACTTTCCCCCAATCTGGGATTTCTTCCCATGAAGCTACAGTAGACCTTTCTCCCTCCAGGAGTCCTGCCGTGTTCCACATCTTCTTTTCTTCATTTCCTCTGTCCAAAGGCCTCTGCGTTTATCCTAACACTTGAACACTTGAAAACTGATACAACAAATTTTAATAGCTAACAATAGATTAATATTTCTATGGATATTTGAATTTTAATAAGAAACCTCTTCGTATGCAGTTCAATCAAAAGAAATTTTGCTCTAATGGCATTTTCTACCATGATGGCTGAATACTTAGAAAGATATACTGATTAATAACCTGAACTACTAAGTAGCTGGTCTCCTTAGCAACCACTGCAATATGTCCTTCCTCCAAGTTGCTTTTATTTTTCCCCCAGCTTAAACTCTTGACAGAGATCTTGAACAAATTTTGTTTTTAAAGAGTATCAATGGGATTTCCCCCATGAATTGGAAATTATAAATCTAAGAGCTTGAAGGTAACTTCAAGCCAGCTAATCCAATCCTTTAATTTTACAGTTGCAGAACTTGAGACCTAGATAGGTTAGATGACTTATACCTGGCACAGATACTCCTTAGCAGTTTGATTCTAAGCTCCACTCCATACCTTTATCAACTGCTGGATGGATATAAAACATGAAATCCAAATATAGAGTGTTTACAGCTACATGATTACTAATGCATTTTTGAAAGCTGTTAGCCCTCAAACATTGGTTGCTGACTAACAGGTCACCTAAGGGCTAAAGCTTTAGTACTGGTCGGGTGAGGTTGTCACTGGCATTGCTTTAGGGAATGAAGAAAGCATTTCTGAGTTTGAATTTTCAACTGATTCATTATCCTGAACTCTTTTTGTGACAAAGAACTATATGGGATGAGAGATCAAGGTCAAGTTCCTAGAGAGTGATGAGAACATTGAAGCTAAGTCAGGCCTGGGGACAAAAGGTTATGAATTACCTGGACTGCACATAAAGAATGGCAGTGAACCCTCCTTCAGTATAACAGTGAACAATGAGAGCCCAGGACTGTTTATTTTACCTGACATGCAAAAGATAAATATAAACAAAGCAAAAACTAAACCTCAGAGTATTTTTAGTATTAAACACAATTCTGAATTTTTTAAGCTATAACTTATTAACTCAGAATACACTACACAATTAATGAGGCCAAGGTCACAAGTCTGTTCTTTTGAGGCCAAGGATAAGTTTAATGCCATTCTGTTTATGGTTGCTAACTGCAAATTTATGTGGTCCTTAGGGAACTAGAGTAGTTTTCTACAACTGGAAAATAACTTCAGACTGTGCTGTTCTTTCAGAACATAGAATAAACTACATATTGATATGATATTGATTTTTTCTAATTATTTTATTTATACCAAACTTATGTGAATAGGATGGTTTAGTTTCATTTAAATTTAGACAATCAACCTACTTGCATCCAATAATTTAAGGAAATAAAATTGTAGTTTTTTAAACTATAGATAAATAAATAAATATATGTACATTTATAAATATAATATTGCTTATGATTCTAGGATTACTGTAACACACATAGTCAACACATAAAAATGCAATCAATATTGACATTGCAAGTGCATTGAGTAACTGTTCTAGTTCTTTTAAATGGCCTAAATGAATTGCACAGAGAGAAAGAAGAGAAAGCAGAAGATAAACCAACTGAGAATAGATAAGGAGGAAGTAAGAGATGAGGGTCTCATACGTATTCTCTTACATTTTCTTCTATAAGCTCCCACATTATCTTAAGTTTACCTATATTTAAAGTTGAAACTTATTTAATCTAAAGTCCATATTTGATATAGTTCAATGTAAGAAACTAGTAATATTAGTGAACCAGTTCCCCAGTAACATCTACTAAACATTCCTGCCTCATTTTTTTTTTTTTTTTTTTGCAGTTTTTTGCCGGGGCCAGGTTTGAACCTGCCACCTCTGATATATGGGCCCAGCATCCTACTCCTTGAGCCACAGGCGCCACCCTCCTCACCTCAATTTTTAGATAACTACTCATGCACCTTAAATTTCCTATGTACATTTTATGCTTATCAAATTTCACAAAACAATATAAATTAAAACTTTGAAGAATAATTTTGTGAAAAGTGACATCTTTATAAAATTGAATAGTGCTATCCAAGAATAGGACATTTCTCTCCACTTCTTTTTAATTTCAGGTTATTGTAAGGGAATAACCAACCAGATAACAAATTCTGAATTTGTTAAATGGAGATCCTCTAGTAATTGTGTCCCACACCCAACAGGTGTGCCATACACTACTAACTGGTGCCCTTTAAGTTGGAGCAATCCAACCCTCCTCCATCCTCTCTTTTTCCTCCTTCCTGATTTTCTCTTCCTGAATCTCCCTCCCCCTAGTTAAATTGAACTGAGTTTTTCTCTTATGTGGGCACATAACACATTGTCTACTGGCTTCATATTAGTATGAATACGTCGTATACTTGTTTTTCTATTCTCGTGATACTTTACTAAGAAGAATATGTTTCAACTCCATTCAGGTTAATACAAAAGCTATAAAGTATTTATATTTTCTTTTCTTTTTTTTTTTTTTTTTTTTGCAGTTTTTGACTGGGGCTGGGTTTGAACCTGCCACCTCCGGTATATGGGGCCAGCGCTCTACTCCTTTGAGCCACAGGCACCGCCCCAGTCTCCATCTTTTTATGGATGAATAATATTCCATAGTATACACATACCGCAGTTTATTAATCCATTCCTGGGTTGATGGGCATTTAGGTTGTTTCCACATCTTGGCAATTGTAAATTGAGCTGCAATAAGCCATCTAGTGCAAATGTCTTTATTTTATTTTTTATTTTTTGGCCGGGGCAGGGTGTGAACCACACCCCCAGTATATGGGGCTGGAGCCCTACTCCTTGAGCCACAGGCACTGCCCACAAATGTCTTTATGATAAAATGGTATTTTTTCTTCTGGGTAAATGTTTAATAATGGGATTGTAGGATCAAATGGGAGGTGTAATTTGAGTTCTTTGAGGATTTTCCATACTTCTGTCCAAAAAGGCTGTGTCAGTTTGCAGTCCCACCAACAGTGTAAAAATTGTTCCCCTCTCTCCACATCATTCCGGCATCTGGGACTTTGTGATGTGGGCCATTATCACTGGGGTTAAATGATATCTTAGGGTGGTTTTGATTTGCATTTCTCTGATGTTTGAGGATGATGAACATTTTTTTCATATATTTGTTAGCCATTCATCTGTCTTCCTCAGAGAAGGTTCTGTTCATGTCTCTTGCCCAGTAGTAAATGGGATTGTTTGCTCTTTTTTGTTGATTAATTTGAGTTCTCTATAGATTCTAGTTATCAACCCTTCATCATATTTGTAACATGCAAGTACCTTTTCCCATTCTAATGGTTGCCTATTTGCTTTAATTGTTCTGTCCTTAGCTGTGCAGAAGCTTTTCAGCTTAATTAAGTTTCATTTATTTTTTGTTGTTGTTGTAATTGCTATTTAAGTCTTCTTCATAAAAATCTTTCCCTAGGCGGACATCCTCAAGAGTTTCTCACCCTTTATTCTAGGATTCTTATCATTTTATGTCTTTAATTGAAATATTTTATCTAACTTGAGAACTAGAGACTTCTAACTGTTGTGTTTCATAAGATAAGACTTGCTTCCCACAATCTCATTATCTGACAAGTTAGTAGAGTTGTAAAAGTTCTTACCTGCTTTCAGTTTATTATGCCCACTTTATTTATGATTATTATTTATATTTATCTAGACATGTAGTTCCCTGCACTTTAAACAACAGAGATGCAGACTGTGTGTTAAATGTCTGTCTGTAGAGCAGTAGTTGAGTACAATATAAAGAGGTTTCGAGTAAATAGAGTTGGTTATTAATATCTCTCTCCCTTCTCCGGCCCCACTAGAAAGAAAAATTTGGATATAGTGAGTTTAAGAAAAAGAAATGCAAGCATCTTAAAAACCTAAATGAATGTGGTGTTTTCCTATTCTTTACTTTTCATTCTAGTTATTGCTGAAATATCCCTGGCTACAAGTTCTCCATTGCAACGTGGGTCATAGTGCATTCGAATGAAAAAAGCCCACAAACAAGTAGAGATAGTTCAAGTGGGCTTTCAAAACTCAGACTAATGAGAGATTGCAGATAAAAGATAGTAACTCTTCCTGCTGAAAAATAGCCTCTCAAATACATCATCATTTTCTGGCATCAAGGAAAGGTCCTTTCGGGGCAGCAGAGTGAGGGTGGCTGAAACATGAACTTTAAAATCAAGAAAAAAGAAATGGGACTGAATTCTTTACTTTGCAGCTCATCATTGACATGACCAGCCCTAACTCCATGGCACATGTAAATAATGGAACTAGTATTACTGAGCTCCACATGTTGTAGTAAGGGTCGCATGAGATGGGATAGGTTAGAGCTCAGCATTCTGCCTGGCCCGGGAGAGCGAATGCTTGTTTCATCCTTAGAGAGGAATTCCTTTCTCTTTCTAGCCCTTTCTCCTTTTTAAAAATTAACAGCTATTACTAAAAATAATGGTTTCCTTGGGGGTTTTAGGCCTTTTCTCCTTCCTATGCAATATACACTCTTTTATTGTTTCTATAATAAATCTTTCCTAAAGAACAATCGTACAACTGTGTATACTCATAGATTGCAAAATCGTCTGGGCCCACAATCTCAGCCTGAAATTTCCTGCTCTTTAGTTAACTTCTTACCCTACCCAACTACTCCAAACCTCATCACTCAAATGCAAGCCCTTGAACTGACCTCCATGTTCTACACTCAGTAGATAGTCTCTCCTCTTTCCTCATAGAGAAAATTCTTACTTGTTTTCCCACTCATCTTTTTCTTGTCATTTCCTTCTAAGGAAAGCTAGCACATTTTTTTCTACCCTGGTATTTGAATCTCATCTTTCCTGACTCCATAGGGGTTTCTTTCCATCCATTCCCCTCACTCCTTGAGTATTTCAACCTTATATTCTCTACTGGAGCCAATGATGAAATTTCTCTCATCACCACACCAACAAAACCATACCCTTCTCTTAACCCCACATCCACTACCGCTACTGCCCTAGCTGTCCTCTTTTAAATAGATGCCTCTCTTGAAAAAGTTTCCTACACTCTGCTTACTTACTTCCTCCATGTTCCTCAACCCACTGTCATGTACGTCATTCCCACACAGGTCTGGTGAATCTATCCTCATTCAGGTAAGTAACAAGTTTCTTATTGTAGTTAGTATTAGTTAGGACATAGGATTTGTTGCTGCAACAGAACCACAAGGTAAGAATGGTTTAAACAAGGTGAATGTTGATTTCTCTCTCACGTAACCACCTGGGAGTAGATCATCCAGGGCCAATATAGCAACATGGCTCAATGAGTTATCCAGGAACCCAGGTTCCTTCTCCTGTGATACTTTGCCATCCCTAAAATATCACTCTATCTGTACAGTCAAAAATGGCTCAATATAATGTTCAGTTAGTGGGGAGGGGAAGAAAGGGAAGGTTAAGGAATGTCTTTGCCATTTAAGGCAACAACTGAGATACTGCACATGTCACTACCTTTCACACCTTACTGGCCAAAATTTAATCTTATGGTCAAACCTAACTCTACAAAGGAAACTGGAAATATAATCTTCATTCTGAGTGGCCACATGCTCAGCTCAATATTTGGTTATTGTGGGAGAAAGAGTGAGGAAATACTGGGGAATAACTAATAATTATCCTAGCACATATAAAGTCAGAGGCTAGTTTTTAGAAGGGCCCCTCTAGTCTGATAATCTTGAAATTCACTGTACCAGGTACCACAGTTGATTTATAATCTCAGACTTTTGCTGTGGATCCTGAGTCCTTTCTCAGGCTAGCAACACAGAGTAGGTAGCAGAGAATAGGGAAAGCTCCATGTGAACAATGTTCTTCCCTAGTTTGTTCATGGCTATATCTCTGGAACATGGCCAAATTCCTGACACAAAACGAGTACTCATTTTCCAAATGAATGATACATATTTAGTTATGAGAAGATGACAACGGGTTTTACCATCTTGAAGTCCCTGACAAGACCCAAGAAGAAGCTTGAGTGTGGAGCACTAGAAATGAGAGCGATTCGATGAATTTAATAATGTCATATCCCTCCTTAAAAATCTGTCAGTTTCCCCATTACCCTGCAGCAGACCTCAATCCTACCCCAGCCTACTCTGTAAATCAGAGTTTTTATCTAGATGATCAGCCAGATAAATGGATCAGTAGGTGGAGAAGTGTCCACAGAGCCAGGTGGTTCTCATGCCTAGATGTTTCCCTGGTGAATTGTCCCGCCTGGTAGAAACATTTCTTACACCACAGGATGTCTTTCTGGTTTTCCTGAATGACCTCTAGGTCAGTATTTTCCAAACCTGACCATACGTTAGAATACACAGAGGCACTTCTTTGCATTATAGATTCTTAGGCTCTTGCCAGGGGAATCTGTTGTTTGGGATCCCCCTGGTCTAAGTTATGACCAAGGGCCTCCATGTAGTCATAAAATTGGGTAGCTTATGCAAAAGGAGTGTAATGCTGGTTGATATAAGTAGGAAAGATCGGGCAGTGCCCGTAGCTCAGTGGGTAGAGTGCCAGCCACATACACTGAGGGTGGTGGGTTCGAACCCAGCCCGGGCCAGCTAAAAAAGCAATGACAATCTTGCAACAAAAAAGAAATAGCCAGGCATTGTGACAGGCACCTGTAATCCCAGCTGTTTGGGAGGCTGAGGCCAGAGAATTGCTTAAAACATCGCTTGAGTTTGCTGTGAGCTGTGACACCACGACACTCTACCCAGGTGACAGCTTGAGACTCTGTCTCAAAACAAAAATAAATAAATAGGAAAGATCACTTAAGAAGTTCAAATTGACAGTTGCATATGGATTGGGTGGGTGTGTGGGTGGGGGAGAGAGGCTAGTCTTTTACAAAATTCCATAGTTTTTATTGCAGTTAATTTATTGATACAAAAAGGGCATGACTACCTCCCTGTACTCTAGATTTTGGTACAAGGGCAAACTCCCAAATCTTTACATGTTCCTAATATGGAGGGGTGGAGGCTGAGGATGAAAGGTGTTTGGGACTCTGGATACCTTGTCTGAGTCATCCATATTCTGTTCAACTGCTGTTTAGCCCAATAGTTCAAACTTCTGTTTCTTACAGTATGGAAAGATATGGGAGTGGGTGCTGTCCTAGTTTGCTTTGAGCAGGCCAGGTCAAGTGTAAGTGGTTATATAACTAAGTTATTCACACAGGACAAGCCTGTATCCCTCTAATTTGACAGAAGACTTAAGGAAAGAGTGGGAAGAAATAGCTATCTCCTACCATCACAATACTAAGTCCAAGGGGATCTTAGCAGAGACTGAATCCCAAGGTTATGTTCTTGTTTTTACTTTTGTCGTTGTCATCATTGTTGTCATTATCGTCTTTCTCCTCCTCTTCCTTCTTCATAATGGGTTTCGAACCCCATATGTTTTCGTATTTGTAATTTGGGAGGGTAATTCTTTCAGGTTAAATGACGAGTGCCTCTTCTTCGTGGGGCCTAGATGGAGACCTCGCTCCTATCAGATTTCTCCATTTTTAGTAGGGAGTTACATTTCCTGCCAGTAAGTTAAAGGTCTCCCGGACAGGGTATACCTACAAGTGCCAAGCAAGACTGGTCATATGCTGAAGCTGAGCAGCAGATACACTCCTGTGGGTTCAATCAGTCCAAAAATAAGCCTTCCTACATGTGCATTGAACTGTGTCCTTACTGTATGGGTTTCCAACACAGCCTTAGGATGACAGCTACAGTTTTGAGGTTGACAGAACATTTCTCCAAGTGGAAGTGGCAATATTATACTTGAACAAGGGCATTATATATTCCCTCTTTGTGATCAGGAACACAGCATTATTTGCAAACATTGTCAGGTTATATATAGGAGATGAATTGCTAATGCCATTTTTCAAGCCTAAAAAATTGCCTAACAATTCAGAGTTGTCAAAAATAAAATCCCTTAGAAAGAATTCTGATGGCATCACAGGAGCAGAGAGGACTGATGGGTTAGTTCTTGCTAATTCCCTAAGTAAAATCCTGTCATAAGCAGGTCATTTATTTGGGTTTCAGACCACCCATTCCCATCCTAATGAGTGCCCTCAATATAAAAGCTAGAAAAACTAAATGTTAACTTTTTCAACATTTCTTGAAGTTAGAAGTGGCCAGAAACATAACTTTATCCAATGAGATATAAGTTTCAATCTGCTGGAGGATCCTGAGGAAATTTTTGTTTTCCTGAGAGCAACCAACTTCTTTTCTCATTTTAACTTCCCTAAACATGGACATGATGCCTATAGCCATGATGGCTATCAGCAAGCATGAGGGTGAGGAGTCAACACAATCAGATGATGAATATAAAGACAGAACCTGGGCTTCAAGAACATTGTTAAGTCTTTGAATCAAAGTCAGAAGCCATCGGTCTTTAGATTTGTTATATTTGAGAAAAATATATATATAAGTAGTAGGATTTTCAGCTACTTACAGACAATGCATTTCTAACCCATAAGCATTATGTGGTTCTCTGTGCCCTCACAATAAGACCCACACTGCTTAGCATGAAAAATGAAAACCTATAGGATCTGGCCCATGCCTATCTCCCCAGCCTTGTCTCTCCCCACATTTCTCCTTGAACTATAGGCTATGGTAATACAGAGCTACTTATGTTGTTTTAAATACACCATAATGTCTCAGGGCTCCTGGCTTTATCTATGCTGACAGATTACCAGAAAAAACTGTTTTCTTCATCTGTGAATTCCTAAAATGTGGTACAGTGACATATAATAAAGGAAATGCAACAAAATGCTATTATCTGACTCTCTTTTGCTAAGAAAGCAATTACTTATCAGCATTTGTACATTTTATGCACTATTTACTTAATATTTCAGCATCTCTTCTTGTATATAAGGGGGTGTGGCAGGCCTATGACATCAAAAGATCTATAAGAACATAATGTTCAGTTAATAAAATTAATCTCTGATTGTACCTAGTGTTATCACATTAATGTAAAAAACAAAATGTAGTAAAACGTTATACTTATCCATATTTATGTGTAATACTATAAATATATATTTTATATTTATAAAATTAAAAGCAAAGAATAAGCTTTGGAAATACAGATACCAAAACAATAACAGTAGTATTTCTCAGGAGGGGAAAGGCCAGGGGAAGTTTTACAGCATGAATGTATTTACATGTAACTTCTGAAGTTAAAAACAAAATGCAATGTATGTGTGTTCGAAGAAGGGGCAATACTGGTATAAAAGGAGGTTGGGGAAAGAAGTTGGTGAGAACACATTTTGATCATGACACAGAGTTTGGTCTTCATCCTCCCAGTAAGAGCAATGTGATGCCATTGTAAGTAGGTGAAGGGATGGTATCAAATTTGAGTGTGGAAAAGGTAACTCTGGCTTCTGCGAGAGATGATAGGGCCTTGGATCACTGGTAGTAATGGAAATAGGGGGAAAGTGCATTGCCTTCCAATAAACATTTATAAGATAGAACCAATGAAACCTGGGGATGGACCAAGTATAGCGGCAGGAGTATGTAGAAGGGAGAAAGAGTGTAGAGTCAGGATGACTCATAGGCTACTGCCTCCACTGACACACTCAATGGTGAGGTCATTTCTTCAGATTGACATTACTGGAAAGGGATTAGGTTTTAAAGGGAAAATCTTGGGTTGGGTTTTGAATCTGTTAACTTTAAGGTGTTCTAAAAACCGCTCTCACCCTCCTGATCTCCTCCATCACTTTTATTCAAATTCTACATCAATGAGGCCTTTTCTCCCTTCTATCTAAAATTTCAACACCAATCCAACATTTCACATCCTATTCTCTGCTCTATTTCTCACCTTTCCTCTTCTTCTTATCTATACTATAGATAAGAATTTCTTTTTCTAGCTTACTATGTTTCCCCACCAGAACATAAGCTCCATGAGAAAGGGATTCTGATCCATTTTTATACTGCTATAATCCTCAGCACTTAGAATCATACTTGTCATATATATCCATAAATATTTGATAAATGAATGAATAAATAAATTCAAGTGTAGATGTCAAGTAGGCAATTTGAAATAGTGAGCTGAAGTGCTTGAAGAAGTCTTGTCTAGCTAGAGACATTTGTCATTCATCTGAAGATAGGTGCTAACTGTAGCTATGGGTGTGGATAAGATTGCTCAGGGAATAAAGTGAGAAAAGCAAGCAAAATTGTACGTGCCCCAGGGGATTATTGTTAGGATTAAGTGAGATAGTGAAAGTCAGGTATTTAGCAGGGTGCCTGGCACCCGGTAGGTGGCCCAGGAATGTTAGCTCTTCTTAGTGTTGTGATTATAGACCTACAGGGACCTGAAAAGTAGCTGATGAAGTGGATGGCAGGATGTGGCCTCTAACTAACACTGTCACCATTGAGCTCCCTACCTTTGTTAGATGGGGATCAAACAAGCGCTGGCTGGCACAGAATCCCAGCTTTGCTTTGCTGCATGACTGAATCAATGTACTTAACCTACCTGTGTTTAGCCTCAGAGTCCTGTCCTGTATGTCAATGTTGATGGCAATACTTTCCTCACAGGACGAAGATAATGTGCTAGGCACTATGTGAATTCTCAAACCCCAGCCCCTCGCACAGCGTCTGGTACGTAATGAGGGCTCCACAGGTTGTTTGTTGGTGGAAAATGCACTGTGGATGTGCAGCTAAGATAAGTATATGCTTGAAAGGAATTATTCTTCAGGCCTCATTGGACTAGTGGAAAACTTGGGGTATACTGTGGTCCGAACATTGCCATCCCACTCATATTCATATATTGAAATCCTAACTCCCAAGATGCCAGTATTAGGAAGTGGGGCCTTTGTGAGGTCATTAGGTCATGAGGGTGAAGCCTTCACGAATGGGATTAGTATCCTTACAAAAGAGGACCAAGATAGATCCCTTGCTCCTGCCATGTGAGTTTAGATGGGGAAGATGTCTGTCTATGAATTAGGAAGTAGGTCCTCACCAGATACTAAATCTGCTGGCACATGGATCTTGGACTTCCTAGCATCCAAAACTGTGAGAAAGAAATTTCTGTTGCTTATAAAGCACCTAGCCTATGTTATTAATGTTTTGTTGTAGCAGCCTGAATGGACTCAGGCAGGTTATTAACCCATCATTCCCTGGAACGGTCATGTGAAGTGCCCATGAGCAGATTTGAAAGGAACACCCCATCCAGATACTTAGAAGAGATAGGAAAAGAGAAGAGCCACTGAGATCTGCTGGGAGTAGCCCAGGGAAGCACTGAGGAGGGGGCAGAAAAACAGTGGCGGCCCCCATTCTTCTGCCAAGAAAGTGATTTTGGTGAGGAGTGTTATTTTAAACACCAGCTGAGTCTCTGAGTGGGTCTGGATGCGGTGGGGGGAAAATAGGGGAAGTGACAGCCACTGTCATGTATTGTGGCTAGCGACATTATTTCTATTAGACTTGGACTGCCCTCATAGACTGTGAGTACTGTTCTTAGCTCTGACATCTTCTTGTTTCCTTACATTTGTTTCATCTCTAGCCGGGCTTTCTCATTTGTGTTTGGTTTTTCTCCTGTTGACAGTGATGTATCTCTGTTAGCTACTACAAATCCTTTTTAGAATGAAGCAAGGTATAAATAAATAATCTTTTTTTTTAAAATAAAAACATTCTCACTTGATCCTCAAAATAATCCTCTGACTTCGATATGAAATGATCTCTGAGAGTGTGTGATTTGGGCAAAATCAAAGAGCTTGTAAGTGTTTTTTACTAATCCCATTTGTGAGGGCTTCACCCTCATGACCTAATGACTTCACAAAGGCCCCGTTTCCAGTACTGGCATCTTGGGAGTCACGATTTCAACATACGAATTTGAGTGGAATGCAAACATTCAGATCATAGCATACCCCAGGTTTTCCACTAGTCCAATGAGGCCTTAAGAAAAAATCTTTTCAAATATATACTCATCTTAGCTCAACACCCAAGGGATTTTCTCAACTCAGGAGGCTGTTTGGTAAATGTGAGCATTGTATGGGTCTCATGCTCTTAGGGTTATAGTATATCCTAGATCAGCAACCAGTACTTTGGAGCACCCCAAAATTGTTCCTCTATCTTCAAAGCAATGATTCAAGAATTGTAATACATCTTTTTGGAGTACCTGCTATACGACAGTCAGTAACTGAAAAGAAAGGCAGTACAAAAATTAATAATGGTCCTTGATATCTAGTAGCTCGCAATTTAAAGTGGGGATTATAGGATCATATTACAAAAACAGATAAAATTTGTTGACTGCTTACTGTGTGCCATACACTATGTTTTAGATGCATTATATCATAGCATCCTAAAAATAACTCTAGTAAGCAGATACTATTATTTTCTGTGAAATTTAAAATAATATTTATTGAAATGTAACATCTATAAAGAAACTGGATGAATAAATGGTTACAAAGTAACACATTCATGATCAAGAGATAGAATAGATAGAATATTCTTGATGCCAAAACCTTTCCTCATATCCTCTCAGTACCTAACCCTCATTCCTAAAGGTTACCATTACCATGACTGTCCATTAGTTTTACCACTGTTTGAGTTTTATGTAAGTGGTGGCCTATAGAATGTACTCTTTTTTATATTATGTTATATTCAAGAGTTTCTTCCAGAGCTGTTATGTCTGTTCAAGTCTTTTGCCTAATTTGCTATGGGGTTTTCTATTTTTGTTACTACAGTGATCTTTCGAGTATTTGTTTGCATTAAGCATATAATATCTAGCAGATACTATTCTTATTACCATTATACAGATTGTAAAACTGAGGGCTCAAAAGGTTAGTAGATTTATTCAAGGTAACCCAAGTGGCAAGTGCTCCTGAGTCTGTCCTTCTGATTCCAAAACTTATGGTTCTTAACCATTTGGCTATAGTAGGAAGGTTGTGTTGGGTTCTTACTAGATGTGCTGAATGTCCTGGATGTAAAATGGAATGAAAGATTGATTGTTTTTGGTGACATGTTGGTAGACATGGTGTATATGCCCCAGGGGTCAGATTTATTGGAGGAGGAGCTTGACATTAGTTGGTTGATTGGAGTCTGGTAGGCACAGAGGCAGTGAAGAGGACTCTGGTTAATCAACTGCCCTTGGAAAGGCACAAATGCAGGAAAATTCAGGGCGTGTTTAGTGAAGTGGTTGTTGAGTAGAATGGGTGCGAGAGAATGGGGACTGATAATGGCAATGAGGTTGTAAAGAGAGACTCAGGCCAGATGTAGACAGAGGCGTAAGTAAGGCTTTGCATCCCCCAAATTAAAAAGATTAAACTTAACTCTCCCTAGACTTCAAAAAGTACACTCAGTTGACATGCTGCCTTGCATTTCACTATGTCCCTCTTGGCATTTGGACATGGTCAGGTTATTGTTGCCCAGATGTCATTTGCTGGCCACCTATTGCTGGCCCTGGGCAAACTCCTTGTTATCCTTTAGGAAGCAGCTTGTGCCTCCAGTAGAAAATAGATCTATTGATATCCTGATAGGTACCTTCAGTGTACCTTTTGGGGTACACCCTGACTACAGCACACACTAATTGCCTAGCACATAATGCTGCTTCACCACTTGACTGCTCCTCCAAGGAAGAGCATGTGGTGTGTTTATCTCCTCATGTCTGGAGCCCAGCACACTGCAATATTCTGTTAATGGAATAAAGAAAGGCGGTGGGAGATTCCCACCCTCTCCCTGATGACCTCGTTAGCATGACTGAAACCACTGAATACCACAAAAGGAGAATATAGCAATCCTCCCACATCTGCATCTTTTATATTTTTTAGTTAATAATATCCACAGTAATAAAACCCACTTCATCTTGATGGGTAGTTCTAAGTTTCCACAAGATTAAAGGGACAGGGCTTGGGGGGACATAGTAACAGCTCCCAGCAGGCTCTGGGGCCAGACGTACACAAGGCTGTACAAAACATTAGGGCTCTTCCTTGTTGCTGTCCTGCCGCTGCTGCCCAGCTGGCTCACGTTGGAAATCTCGGCCTTGCCATCTTTATTTTCCACTCTCTGCTAGGCAGCCAACTGCTTCTCATTATACAGTGGCTGTTTGAGTGGCAGTGGGCAGGTGGAGCCATGGCTTCTCTTCCACACCTGTTCTAGCACCGCCACGAGAACTGGTGCTGATTCATCCCTACCTTCCTTAATTCTCCTTCCTGGCTTTCTAGTGCTTAAACGAGGCCCAGGAAAATGTGGCTGGAATTAAAAAAGATCATTTCTCTCTTCCCCCTTTATTTTCCATCCTAAGAGATGGGGCACAGGAGCTGGATGCAAAGTAGGAATTTGGGTTAATAAAGGCACCCTTGTATCTCCTGAATTTCAGCAGACAGTTTGCTCCTTAGTCCTCAGTGAATTTGCCAAATCCAAATTATCCCCTTTATTTTAGAAATGAGGAAACAGAGGATCAGAAAGTGTGAAGCCATGAGTTGGTAAGAAGGGACTTAGGATCTGAATGCAAGCTACCTGTTCCAGAGCTGTGCCTTACCCACCACGCACTCTATGGGCTGTAGGCACATACTCTCATTTGGTCCTCTTTGCACTCTATGGGCTGTAGGTACATACTCTCACTTGGTCCATACCACTTTGAAGTATACATACTGATAAGCAACCTGAGGCTTACTGCCCCTCTTGCCAACTGTTCTAAGCAAACAGAATGGTCTAGAGAAGATAATGACTTAGTTCCACCCTAACTCCATTCTCCCAGTCATTGCTCTCCTTTCCTGGCCACCCCACTCATCAAGATTCTGAGGACCACAGTAAATGAGTCACATGATGTGGTGAGAAGGGGATGGTCTTACTTTCATTTTATTGTTTTAAATGAAAGTGGCTTTTTCCCTCTAGTGATCCAAGCAATGTACTTTGTTGTAAAGACGAAAACAAACAAAAATCACAGAAGTATAAAGAAGGCCATAAAAATTACATCTAAGCCCGCCACCCATGACCACTGTCAACATTTTGGACTATACGCACACAGACATTTTTACAAAGGCAAATACATATTTACAAAAGTGGGATTGCAATATTTATAATATTTTATAAGCTGTGTGTAAAACAATTTCACAGTGCATGTATTGTCTCATTTATCCTTAATAATAACCATGTGCTGTAGGTATAGTAATATTAATTCAAAGGAAATGAAGGCCTGCAGAGGTCAAGTAACTGGACTGAGGTCATGAAACTATGACCTGGCAGAGCCAGAATTGGAGTCAAGATCAGTCCGCTTTTACAACCACACCTCCCCTATTAGATTTTCACATTCATTAAAAAGGAATATTAGCTAACATCATGACACCAAAATGTTGAAAACAGTGTGGTGCTGGTGCCAGAATCAACAGACTTCCACTCATTTGCATTCCACAGATGGTGGTTGGGCTTCTACTAGATGCCAGACCCTGTTTCAAACAGTGGGCAGAGAGAAAGAGAGAGAGAGCGAGAAAGAGCAGCAAACAAGTCTGTTCCTAGCCTGTTCCATAGATGAAGTCTGTATCCTGGTGAAGAAGGCAGGTGAACAAAAACATTTATTAGGAAATATTGAGTGCTAGTAACCAATATAAATTTAAGAGGATAGAGAGTGACAAATGGGGATATTTTGCTCCTGCAAAGAATGAGGAGGTCTTTGAGGAGGTAATATTGCAACAGTGTAGCTATCTGGGGAAGAGAGTTCCAGGAAGCTGGAACAGCCAGTGCCAAGACCCTGAGGTAGGAGCATACTTGGCGTGTTTGAGGAACTGCAAGGAGGCTAGTGTTCCTGCAGTGCAATTTGCTTGGGAAAGAGCAGTAAGAGATAGAGGGCGGTAAGAGACAGGCAAGGACATAGGTCATGTAGGGTCCTGCAGGCCATGATAGGACTTTTGGTTGGATTAGAGTATAAGCCAGTGTGGGGTTTTGAGCACAGAGGCACCATGACCCAATTCACCCTGTGAGAAGTTCACTGTCAGTGCAGCCTGGAGAGGGGAAGAGCAGAAGCCAGGAGGCAAGTGATGAGGGATGCTAGGTACAGACAAGGTGCTAACCGCGGGGAAAAGATGAATCTGCATTGACCAAATGACGACATCTCATAGAGCTGGGCTGTGGCCATATATATGACATCTGCTGCCCCTGCAGAGTTCACAGTGGAGTAGATGGGACAGAGTGATTCCACGTGAGGTAGCTGTGGCAGAGTTCTTTACCACGTGCTTTGGAAACTGAAGGAAAGAGAGCTTTCCCTCACCCTGAACCCCCAATGCTTGGCTTGGGGTCCAGGGTGAGGGAAAACTTCAATAGGAGGGCTTTACTTGGGAAGGATGCTGAAGACTGACTAGGATATAGGTAGAAAAGAAGAGGATGGGTTGTGGGTGGAAATTCTAGGTAGGGGGAGGCTGCGTTTGAGAAATGCCTATTCCTTAATTTATGCTAGATCTGCTTGGAATTGACTATAAGCAAACAAATCAAGGCGGCAAATATAGCTGGGTTTGTTTTGGATTCCTGCCTAGAAACATTTTTTTTTAAATAGAATCCCACATTGTTGCCCTGAGTTGAGCACCATGGCATCATCTTACCTCACAGCAACCTCAAACTCTTGGGCTCAAGAGATCCTCTCTTACTTCAGCCTCCCGAGTAGCCGGGACTATCGGCGCCCACCACAACATCCAGCTAATTTTTCTATGTTTAGTTGAGATGGCATCTCGCTTTTACTCTGGCTGTGCTCAAACTCCTGAACTCAGGCAATCTGCCCCCTTTGGCCTTCCAGCATTTTAGCATTACAGGCATGAGCCACGGCACCTTTCCTGCCCAGAAACTTTAAATGTGTTGGAACAATTTAAGTTATAGACAACCATCTAGTACAGGGGTTGGCAAACTTTTACTATAAAGGGCTAGATACAAATAATTTAGACATAAATTAATGGGACATAAATTTATGGGACATACAGTCTTTTTTGCAACTACTGAACACTGGCATGACAGCTTGAAAGGAATCAGACAAAATATGTAATAAATGTTCATGGCTATGTTTCAGTAAAACTTTACTTACAAAATCAGGCAATAGGCCACATTTACTCCAGAGTTTGGCAGCCCCAGAGCTAATGTCTCAGTCCTCCAGTGCTGCTCTCAAAGCCCCCCAATCGTTCCTTCACAAGTACTTGTTGAAGGGGCTAATGTCTAGCTCTATAGTCACCCCTTCTGTGTGACTCACAGATTTTAATCCTTTCTGGAGACTACTGACATCACTAAGCTAGGTTTTTTTTG
>CAUYON010148625.1:0-16142 GCA_963573935.1 Arctocebus calabarensis
CTCCCGGATGCATGGGCTCATGCCACTAATCCTAACACTCAGAGAGGCCAAACTGGGTAGATTGCTTGAGCTTAGGAGGTCAAGACAAGCCTGAGCAAAAGGGAGACACCAATTCTACTAAAAGTTGCAAAACAAGCCAAAGGTAGTGGAGTGGGCCTATATTCTCAGCTACTCAGGAGGCTGAGGCAAGAGGATTCCTTGAGCCCAAGAGTTGCTGTGAGCTTTAATTCCATGGCACATGATTTTGACTCAGAAAAACAAAACAAACAAACAAACAAGAAAATTGTAGGGACTAGATTTAACTATGTTAAGGCTGACAAAGTAGAGCACATACAAATTAAATTATTTATCACAGTACATATAAAAACAAAATTTTGAAGTTAAATAACATTAGATTTTTTTACATTTGAGGAGATTCTCAGTGTTCTGATAAAATTACTGACTATAATTTCTGTAGAAATCTTATTTGAAACCTTCATAGAATAAAAAAGTATAAAGCAGAAAACATACAACAACTATTTGTGGTGTTCATAGGATTTCTCAACCAAATACAAATGTCATACCTTCACTCACATATTTTGGATATCATGCTAAAGAAAAACAAACTTTTATTCAGTCCCCGTTGCTCTCTGTTGCCCAGGCTAGAATGTCATAGGATCAGCCTAATTCACAGCAACCTCAAACTCCTAGGTTCAAGCCATTCTCCAGACTCACCCCCAAACCCCAAGTAGATGGGACAACAGGAAACCATTACAATGCCTAGCTAATTTTTCTATTTTTAGTAGAGACTGGGTCTCACTCTTGTTTACCCTGGTCTCACACTCCTGAGCTAAAGCAATTGGTCCTAGAGTACAAGGATTACAGGTGTGAGCCACCACACCCAGCCCAAAGAATATTTTAAAAAATTTCACAGAGCTACTCAAAAATACACAGGTATTTTATGCCCTTAAAAGTAATGGAAAAGGCTTGGCGTCTGTGGCTCAAGTGGCTCAGGTGCCAGCCACATACGCCTGAGTTGGCGGGTTCAAATCCAGCCAGGCCAGCCAAACAATGACGGCTGCAACCAAAAAATAGCCAGGTGTGGGGCAGGAGCCTATAGTCCCAGCTACTTGAGAGGCAGAGGAAGAAGAATCGTTTGAGCCCAGTAGTTGGAGGTTGCTGTGAGCTGTGATGCTACAACACTCTACCCAGGGCGACAGCTTGAGGCTCTGTCTCAAAAAAGAAAAAACAAAATAATAAAAGTTCGGCGCCTGTGGCTCAACAGGCAAAGGCGCCAGCCACGTACACCTGAGCTGACGGGTTCGAATCCAGCCCGGGCCCGCCAAACAACAATGACAGCTGCAACCAAAAAATGGTCAGGCGTTGTGGCGGGCACCTACAGTCCCAGCTACTTGGGAGGCAGAGGCAAGAGACTCGCTTGAGGCCAGGAATTGGAGGTTGCTGTGAGCTGGGATGCCACGGCACTCTACCCAGGGTGACAGCTTGAGGCTCTGTTTCAAAGAAAAAAAGGCAATGGAAGAGCAGTGACTTCCTGCAGTCACATGTAAGCCATAGAAGGTTCTTTTATTCTCCCTGTAACCTAGAAGTAATATCACTGAAAAGTGAAGTCCTTCTGAAAATTAAAACCAAGAACAGGCATAGTGGCTCACGACTGTAAACCTAGCACTCTGGGAAGCCAAGGTGGGAAGGACTGCTTCAGCTCACAAATTTCAGACCAGCCTGAGGAAGTGTGAGACCCTCTCTACTAAAACAATAGAAAAACCACTAGCCTGGCAATATGGAGAAACCTGTAGTTCTGGATATTTGTGAGGCTGAGACAGAAAAATCTCTTGAACGCAGTAGCTTGAGGTTGCTCTGTGCAAGGCTGATGTCATGCACTCTAGTGTGAGGCAAGAGAATGAGACTCTGTGTCATTAAGGAAATAAAAATAATAATGAAACAAGCAGAGAGATGCCTTTATGTAAGAACAAGAGAAAGAAACCCAGGCTTCTCAGAAACCCAGTTAAGCTGAGCTTCCTTTCTTTCTTTTTTTTTCTTTAGAGACAGAGTTTCATCTTGTCACCCCCAGTAAAGTGCCGTGGCTTCACAGCTCACTGCAACCTCCAGCTCCCAGGCCCAGGCGACTCCCCTGCCTCAGCATCCCAAGCAGCTGGGACCACAGGCGCCTGCCATAAGGCCTGGCAATTTTCTGTTGCAGCCTGGCCGGGTCCAGGCTTGAACCAGCCACCCTCAGTATACGGGCTGGTGCCCCATTCACTGAGCCACAGGAGCCCCCCTATGGTGTAGTTTTCTCTTTGTTTTTTAGGGACAGAGTTTCACTTTGTGACCCCCAGTAGAGTGCTACGGCATCCCATTTCACAGCAACCTCCAACTCTTGGGCTTAGGTGATTCTCTTGCCTCAGTCTCCCAAGTAGCTGGGACTACAGGTGCCCGCCACAATGCCGTTTTTGTTGCAGTTTGGCCAGGGCCAGGTTTGAACCTGACACCCTTGGTATATGGGGCCAACGCCCTACTCACTGAGCCACAGGCACCGCCCTATAGTTTTCTTTTTTAAGTTTAGACCTCTAACAAGTGTTATCTGCCTCATTCAGTCCAACCTACCTGGGTGCTTGACTACCGCCTGGTGTGTCTTCACCTTCCAGGGTTCTTTGCTTTGCTCCAGACAGGTGATGAGGTCTGGCTTAGAGAGAGTAAGACCTGTTTTATTGGAAAAAAGGAAATGGGATTATTCAATTGATAATTTAGTACCTGGCTAAAGTAAAGAAAAGAACATTTTAGAAGATCGTGAAATAACAATCCACAAATAGAGGTTCCTTACAGAAACTTTAGAATAGTGGTTCTCAACTTTCCTAATGCCGCGACCCTCTAATACAGTTCCTGTCGGCTTGCCTGTAGCTCAGCGGGCTAGGGCACCAGCCACGTACACCTGAGCTGGCGGGGTTCGAATCCAGCCCGGGCCCACCAAACAACAATGACGGCTGCAACCATAAAAATGGCCGGGCGTTGTGGCGGGCGCCTGTAAGTCCCAGCTACTTGGGAGGCGGAGGCAGGAGACTCGCTTGAGCTCAGGAATTGGAGGTTGCTGTGACCTGTGATGCCACAGCACTCTACCCAGGGTGACAGCTTGAGGCTCTATCTCAAAAAAAAAAAAAAAAAAAATACAGTTCCTGTGGGTCACAACTCACAGGTTGAAAACTGCTGCTTTAGAATCTTTAAAAAGTATTTAAAGTTGGAGGGTTCTTAATTCAATTATACAATAATTGAATAGTTAATTAAAATAAATTATTTAATTATTAATTGAGTGATTAATTAAAAGAAAATATTTAAAGTATTACCTATTAATTATAATATTATTTTTAATTATTTTAATTATTTAATTATTACTCAATTATTAATAATTAAGTAATTAATTAAAATAAGTTATTTAATTATTAATTAAAATACATAATTTATTTATTTTACTGAAATAAAATTTGGTGCTAGAAATCAGACTTAAAATTATGAGTAGTGGCCTCCGCCTGTAGCTCAGGGAGTAAGGCGCCAGCCGCATGTACCAGGGGTGGTGGGTTCAAGCCCAGCCCCAGCCAAAACTGCAAAAAAAAAAAAAAAAAATTATGAGTAGCAATCTATGTCACTAAATTGCTGAAATTATCATTAATCTAGTGAAGGATATAAATCAGCTCAAAAAGGGTAAGATTAATGCCAAAATAAAACATCTCCAATATTTTCTTTTCTATACCAAGATATCCTTAAGTTTTCCTTAGAAACAAGAACCTGGGCTCGGCGCCTGTGTCTCAAGTCGCTAAGGCACCAGCCACATATACCTGCGGTAGCGGGTTCAAATCCAGCCTGGGCCTGCCAAACAACAATGACGGTTGCAACCAAAAAAACAAAAAATATAGCCAAGTGTTGTGGCAGGCAACTGTAATCCCTGCTACTTGGGAGGCAGAGGAGGGAGAATCGCTTGAGCCCAGAAGTTGGAGGTTGCTGTGAGCTGTGATGTTATGGCACTCTACCCAGGGCGACAGCTTGAGGAGGCTCTGTCTCAAAAAAAAGAAAAGAAACAAGAACTGGTTCACACAGTCAACAAAGAAATTGAATAAAAACATTCTAGGGTGGCGCCTGAGGCTCAGTGGGTAAGGCACCAGCTCCATATGCCTCAAGAGGGTGGTGGGTTCAAACCCGGCCCTGGCCAAACTGCAATAAAAAAGAAAAAATATATTCTAAAGAAATTGAATAAAAACATTCTAGAAAGAGAGAATATCAATTGCTTAGTGTAAACCAGGACCTCTGTATTTAAGTTATCCTCACCTAGGAAGACCAGGTGTTTGTAGTTCTCTAACATGACATTCCGATACAAATTCTGTTGAGCAGGGTCCAGGCAGGCCCACTCATCCACAGAGAATTCTACAGACACGTCCTTGAATGTCAACATTCCCTGAAAAACAAACATATTTATCAAACGGAGATTGAATTTCACTTTTAGTTAAATGAATGAAGAGAACTCTTGCTGATTTATGAGTGACTGCAATTACCTAATAAGTATAGAAGAAGTATATTCCCTCATGTTTTATTGAATATTGAAGAAAGGGGATGGTATAACATCCACAAACTAGTGTAGATACTATACTTTTTTGGTTGACACAATAGAAATAAAAGGCTACCAATAGTATACTTATACAACGGTATAAGTTGTGTATGTTTTTTATATGAAAATGTCATGGTGAATTATGTGATACATCTAAAGTTTTAACATATACACGATAGAACTGGAGATCTTAATAAAATGCAGATTTTTATTCAGAAGTTATGGGGGGAAGATTCAGTTTCTGAATTTCTAACAAGTTGAAAAGGAATGCCAATGCTTCTCTTTCATAATATTTTGTCAAACATGCAGAGAACTGTAGACACTGGATTTATCCCAGCTGATTTCTGAACCAGTAAACAAAGATGACAACCTTTACTTTCCAAAGCAAAGAAAGAGAATCTAAGAAAAAAGGGGCGCTTCCTCAATAAAGGATTTTGTTTTTTTGAGACAGAGCCTCAAGCTGTCACCCTGGATAGAGTGCCATGGCACCCCAGCTCACAGCAACCTCCAATTCCTGGGCTCAAGTGAGTTTCCTGCCTCTGCCTCCCAAGTAGCTAGGACTAAAGGCGCCTGCCACTACGCCTGGCCATTTTTTGGTTGCAGTGTCGTTGTTTGGCAGGCACAGGCTGGATTTGAACCCTCAGCTCAGCTGTACGTGGTTGGCGCCTTAGCCAGTTGAGCCACAGGCGCCAAGCTGATTTTTTTTTTTTTTTTGAGACAGAGTCTCATTATGGCACCCTTGGTAGAGTGCCATGGTGTCACAGCAATCTCAAACTCCTGGGCTCAAGCGATTCTCTTGCCTCAGCCTCTCAAGTGGCTGGGA
The DNA here is from genome assembly GCA_963573935.1 of Arctocebus calabarensis. NCBI lineage: Eukaryota > Metazoa > Chordata > Mammalia > Primates > Lorisidae > Arctocebus > Arctocebus calabarensis. The sequence continues at coordinate 5,412 of CAUYON010148625.1, forward strand.
CTACAGGCCCCTGCCAGAACACCAGGCTATTTTTGTTGCTGTTGTTGCTGTTGACATTGTTGTTTAGCTGGCCCAGGCCAGGTTCAAATCCGCCAGTCTTGGTGCATGTGCTGGCTCCATAACCACTGAGCCTCACTAAATGTTTTTGTATGGGCACATTCATGGCAGATAATCTCCCCAAAGTAATTATTAATAATACAGAAAGTATACTGAACTCTGCAATTGAATATGTGTCAAAGAACACCATAACTGAATGAGTAATTTTAATATCAATTGTAACAGGACAAATTAGTATCAAGTGCAGATTCACAAATGCAGACACAACATCACTGCTGTGATAGTACTAGACAGAAAAAGTAAATCATAATCTGATAAAAAATAATTAAAAAAAAAAAAATGGCTCGGCGCCTGTGGCTCAACAGGCTAAGGCGCCAGCCATGTACACTTGAGCTGGTGGGTTTGACTCCAGCTTGGGCCTAACAAACAACAATGACGGTTGCAACCAGAAAAATGACCTGGCATTGTGGCAGGCGCCTGTAGTCCCAGCTACTTGGGAGGCAGAGGCAAGAGACTCGCTTATGCCCAGGAATTGGAGGTTGCTGTGAGCTGTGATGTCATAGCACTCTATCCAGGGTGACAGCTTGAGGCTGTCTCAAAAAAAAAGTTTTCAGCAAAATTGAAGTTATAGATATCTGGTATGTTTTCTAGTCTCTAATTGTGCCTTTAAATATGTCCTTTTTAGCATTCTAACAAGCAAGGTTTTTCTAAATATTCTGGTTTCCAGAACATTGAGTTACTTTGGGCAGTTAGTGCCATCTTCTGTAAAAGTGTACGTGCTTTTTTTTTTTTTTTTTTGGAGATGAGATTTCACATGAGCTCAGGCAATCCACCTCCCTTGGCCTCCCAGGGTGCTAGAATTACAGGCATGAGCCACCACACCCAGCCTAAATTCTTTCTCTTTACATTTTCTTGTGAAAGAAGATACCTGGGAAAAATAAAGTCTGAGAAAACAGACGTCTTCTCATGGAAGCCCCAACAACACACCTGCAAGGACCTCCCAATGATGACTCAGCTCTTAGGAATTTGTAGAAACTTAAATTCCAGGACCTGGAAACTAACACTTGCTTCTGCTTCTGTAAAAACCTGGAGTTCTGAAAAGCCCAAGCCCACCTTCCCCAGCTTGACTGAAACTGACCAATGAAAAGGGTACCCATGGTTGAGGAACCCTTAACTAGAGATAAAAGGGAAAAGCCTGAGCCAGTCAGGGAGCTCGGCCATTTTAGACTGGACTCTACCATAGCTCCACTGGCTAGAATAAAGCCCTTCTTCCATAATCTTGGTGTTCAGGTGTTCTTTTCTTCCATCAGGCCTTGTCTTCCTGCAAGATTTCTCGTTCCCTGACTAGGAAGCAAGACCACCCAAGAAGAGAACAGGCTCAGGCTAACCTGATGGTTGCCACCAACTCTCTGGACCCCCACTTGGGGTGGGGTGGGGGGGGAACTAAAGGACATATTCCCCATACTGAGGTCAGCTGCTACAGGGCCCCTCCTTCCCTGCTCCAACTTTGCAGGGTGGTTATTCTGAGAGAAACTGGATATTCAGGTTTCCTGCTTTCCGTCCTGAACTATATATACACCTGGTAAATGAATTAAAGACATAGGTTCTGTCCTTTGTGGCCATCTTTGATGCAATGCAGTCTTGTGAGACATATGAGAACAAAGAAAAGGCACCAGAAATGATGCCTACATTGTGAGTTTCAGAACACTTTTTGGTAACTTAAAACCTTAAAGTCATGTTATATTCCATAAAATGTCTCTCATTTGTGTAATAATTTGGTCATTACATTATTTGGGAAATTGAGTCTTTGTCAAAGAATAAGATTGTTCCTTTTAGGCACCTGTGGCTCAAGGAGTAGGGCGCCGGCGCCATATACTGAGGGTGGCTGGTTCAAACCCAGCCCCAGCCAAACTGCAACAAAAAAAATAGCCAGGCATTGTGGCGGAGCCTGTAGTCCCAGCTACTCGGGAGGCTGGAGGCAAGAGAATCGCCTAAGCCCAGGAGTTGGAGGTTGCTGTTAGCTGTGTGATGCCATGGCACTCTACTGAGGGCGATAAAGTAAAACTCTGTCTCTACAAAAAAAAAAAAAAAAAGAAAGAAAGAAAGTGAAAGGCAGGGCAAACCAGAAGGTTTAGAAAGTTTGTAAATTGTCTGTACAGGTTAAATGAAACTCATAAATGGAAATTTGTAAAAGAACTTGCATGTATTCCTGTTGGCTATATATTGCCTTTAAAATCTTTTGTCCTGTGATCCTATTTGAACAAATGTTTTTAATTTAACAAACCTTCTAAAATCAAAACTCTAAATTTGGTCTTTTTAAAATATTAAAGGAGGCTCGGTGCCTGTGGCTCAACGGGCTGAGGCGCCAGCCATGTACACCTGAGCTGGCGGGTTTGAATCCAGCCCGGGCCCGCCAAACAACAATGACGGCTGCAACCAAAAAATGGCCAGGCGTTGTGGCGAATGCCTTTAGCCTCAGCTACTTGGGAGGGAGAGGCAAGAGACTCATTTGAGCCCAGGAATTGGAGGTTGCTGTGAGCTGTGGATTCCACAGCACTCTATCCAGGGTGACAGCTTGAGGCTCTGTCTCAAAAAAACAAATAAAATAAAATATTAAAGGAACTAAAGTCTGACAAAGACACATTAGGTGTGTTAAATCTGTATAGAAAATATTGCCAAATATAAAATAATAGTTAATTTTCTGTAAATTATATTTATATATACATATATTCTAATTTTTTATATGTTCTAATATTATAAAATATTAGTCTGTCTTAATGTATGTTATCAGTAATAATTTTTTAATTCACCCCAGAAAGTATTTTCTTTTCTTGTAACTAGGTAAGTCCAAAGTTTGTCCCTCAAGGAAAGTAGTGAAAAGTCTAGGAAGTTCTCTTGAATACAAAGTTCTGATAACTTTGGAGATTAAATGTCATCAGACTAAAAGCAAACTTCTAGGACTTTAATTAGTAGGCTAACATGTCCATAAATATTACTAAGCTAACTTCAAACAGAACAGAAATCAATTACATAGAACTGAGCTATTTTTTATGGCTTTTGTTTGAAAGATTACTTATTCTTCTATTATCCAGAAGTCAAGAAAACCATTTTCTATCTTTTGAGCTATATGTAGCTTTCAGGAATGTATGTACTTATAAACAAAATTCAAAACACTTATTTTTCTCTCTCTTTGATTTCTCTGGAATTTGAAAATCATTTATAAGTATTCTTAATTTTTGACAATACAGTTATTTGCATAAGTTCAATAAGAATCTGTTCTATAGGACACTTTATGTTCAGGAATATTCACTTGAATTGCCAGAACACTGGATCAGTTCTATAAGGACTCTTAAAACTAAGTAATTATCTTAAGAACTGTGCTAAGACTGTAAATAAAAATACTAATGTTCTCATCACATAAACCTTAGCCTCAAAATCCAGAACTTGTAGATAAAGTGTAAGTATCTGCTAACGGGTTTCATTCTCTTACTGGGGACCCAAACTTGACTTCATCCCTGACAGTACATGGAAGCCAGAAAGCCACACACATAGGCAAGGTGACTGAGGTTATGCAGAAGCCAGATAAAATCCCTGAAGATATCTATGAAAGACTGTGAAACATAGGGACTAGCCTAACCATTTTATGAAGCCACAAATAGAAAAGAAAAAAAGCTTAGAACGTTTCCAAGTTCCAGTTAAGTTTAAAATTTCCAAGAGCTGAGTCACCATGGAGAGGACCCTGAAGGTGTATCCTTGTGGTCTTCCTTGAGAAGACCTGTTCTCCTAGACCTCACCCTTCTCGGGTATCCTCTCTCAGCCTCAGCCTTCCAAGTAGTCATTGTTGTTTGGCTGGCCCTGGCCAGGTTTGAACACACCAGCCTCAGTGTATGTGGCCAGTGCCCTACCCCCTGAGCTATTCGCCCCGCCCCTCCGCTACAATTTTTTTTTGTTTGTTTTGTTTTTGAGACAGAGCCTCAAGCCGTCACCCTGGATGGAGTGCCGTTGCATCACAGCTCACAGCAAACTCCAATTCCTGAGCTCAAGCGAGTCTTCTGCCTCTGCCTCCCAAGTAGCTGGGACTACAGGCACCCGCCACAACGCCTGGCCATTTTTTGGTTGCAGCTGTCATTGTTGTTTGGCAGGCCGGGCTGGATTCGAACCCGCCAGCTCAGGTGTACATGGCTGGCACCCTAGCCCGTTGAGCCACTGGCGCCGAGCCTAGAGTAAGGAGTCTTGACAAAGCCCTGTAGAAACTTAAAGTTGCCTTAAGGCCCCAGCTCTTAGCCTACCTAAGTTAATGTAATCCTTCTGTCTATACGTGCATGAAAGATAGAGGTTTACCTTCGGAGTACTAATACAAAAAAATTGGCACTTTTGGGAGGCGCCTGTGGCTCAAAGGAGTAGGGTGCTGGCCTCATATGCTGGAGGTGGTGGGTTCAAACCCAGCCCTGACCAAAAACCGCAGGAAAAAAACCCCCAAAACTGGCACTATTCCCAGACCAGTTGCATATTTGTCTAAACAACTAGACTTTAGAGCTAACAGGTGGCTGAAGGACCTAGCCCCCACCAGGGCAGCAGCCATTTTAGGCATAAGTTTTGGTTTGGACAACATGTTGAGAGCTTAGGTTTCGGTTTCCCGTAAGATGCTAGGTGGGGGAGGGAAATCATAACTCTCTGCCTTCACAGGAGAGAGAGAGCAGTAAGGAACCAGGGAAAAGGTCAAGGTGGGGAGATGGGCCAGTGGAGGGAAGGGTATAAAGGAAATTCCCAAATAGTCTGTAAGGGCTGATCTCACTTCCTTTGGAGATAGCTCAGGCTCTGAGCTTGAATAAACTCCTCGTGCCTTTGCAGTGGATATCAGATTCCCAGAGTGGTGCTTGATTGGGGTCTGGGGGCTTTCAGTGGCAACTGTGATCTTTAAAAAAAAACTGAAAAATTGACCTTGGTGAGAGAGGATACCTAGGAAGGGTGAGTTCTAGGAGAACAGAGGTCTTCTCAAGGAGACCCCAAGGATGTAACTGCAGGGTCCTTCCCATGGTAACTCAGCTCTTAGGAATTTGTAAACTTAACTTCCTGAGACCTGGAAATTTCCACTTCTGTGAAATCTTGTAGTTCTGTGGGAGCTAGAAGAGCCTCTCCTGCTTGATTCAAACTGACCAATGAGAAAGGAACCTGCGGGGTGGAACTTTTTGACTAGAGATAAAAAGGGAAAGACCAAGTCTGCGGGGAGCGCGGCCATTTTGAATTCTTCTATGCCATTTTCTCTGCCAGCTGAATAAAAGCCTTTTTCCTCTTAAATATGGTGTTTGGGCTGGGCGCCTGTGGCTCAACGGGCTAAGGCGCCAGCCATGTACACCTGAGCTGGTGGGTTCGAATCCAGCTGGGGCCCGCCAAACAACAGTGATGGCTGCAACCAAAAAACAGCCGGGCGTTGTGACGGGCGCCTATAGTCCCAGCTACTTGGGAGGCGGAGGCAGGAGACTTGCTTGAGCCCAGGAATTGGAGGTTGCTGTGAGCTGTGATGCCATGGCACTCTACCCAGGTTGACAGCTTGAGGCTCTGTATAAAAAAAAAAAAAAATGGTGTTTGGGTGCTCTTTCTCTCCATTGGGCCTTGTCTTCCTGCAACTTTGGGACAACCACGTCCAGTTTATGTCTCTTATGTCTTGTCCCTACTTCAGCAAAAAAGGAACTTCTAGCTAACTGCAGGTAGGATGAGACGATACCAAGCTGTATTACTAATAATTTGAAATACAGTAAAAGGTGATAGCTGGACTGAACCCAGCCACTCTACTTCCTAAACTTAGTCAAGAACGAAAAGAGCATCAATATCTAGAGTTAATTGAACAAATCTTTTCTAGCAAAGGAGACCCATCAGACAATCCTTCTGAATAGGTAGACTGGACTCAGTGTAGACAGAAGCAGTTACATTGAAAAACGAACACAAAGGGCAAGTAATACAGCAGTGACTGCAGACAGGCTAGTAGAAATGCCCAAAAGCTGATTAAATTGCTCTAACGAGGACTTTAGAACTTTCAAAAAGAAAACACTAAACATTTATGTGGACTCCAAATTTTCTTCTCTAATTCATACTCAAAATGCCATATTAAAAAAAAAAGGAGATTAAAATCAACAGGAAAAAAAAAAGATATTAAGAATAGTTCAGGGGTGGCGCCTGTTGCTCAAGGAGTAGGGCGCCGGCCCCATATACTGGGGGTGATAGATTCAAACGCAGCCCTGGCCAAAAACTGCAAAAAATAAACAAACAAATAAATAAAATAGGGCGGCGCCTGTGGCTCATTGAGTAGGGAGCCGGCCCCATATGCCGAAGGTGGCGGACGCCTGTAGTCCCAGTTACTCGGGAGGCTGAGGTAAAAGAATCGCCTAAGCCCAGGAATTAGAGGTTGCTGTGAGCTGTGTGATGCCACAGCATTCTACTGAGGGTGATAAAGTGAGACTTTGTCTCTGCAAAAAATAAATTAATTAATTAAATTAAAACAGTTCAGAAGTTTTACAGCTATTAGAAGCTGTCTGCAAGGTGGCAGCCATGCACTGCCCAGGACACCAGAAAAGACGTAATCCTGTGCCAACAGAAAACCAGAGGGGGACTGACGCTGCCACCCAGCCACCCAGCACCCCTCCCCCCCACCTCCCGCCCCTCCACGATCAAGGAGGCAGAGGCAGCACCGCAGAAGAAATGATTGAATTGAAAGGGAATGGCTCAAGCTCGCTCAGGCCTTTCAGTAAATTTATTTCTTCCAACAAGGCTTATATAGGCACATAACTTAATCAACAAACACATGACTTAATCTTATGACTTAATCAATAAACATATAGCTTAAACCTGGCCATCAGGCCTTTTACTGCCTGGTACTTACAGGCCTATGGATAAATCGGAATAACTGATAATCACTTAACATCATGTAAAACTATCCTTACGGGCTAGTTTAACGGGCTTAACCGATAACTACTTTACTAAAGTTATTCTTAGGCTAAGCAATCACAAAACAAGATTTTGGGGAAATAAGCAGTTTAAATGCTTAATCCTTCAACCAACCATTTGGAGGCAGTTAATCCTCTTAAGGCAGTAGCCTGGAAAATCCCACCAGAATTCTTTTCTTTTCTAACTCATAAAAGACTTTAAACTTGCCTTCACAAAATGGGAGACTGATTGACTTTACAAGGGCACAGATGACTGTGCCCCTTCAGGGGACACTATAGTAAAGCAAGCTGAAAGACTGACAGTAACGGCCCCCTTAATGCTGCCTACCTGATTTCAATCCCACCTATAAGAAAAAAAATAAGAAACACAAAAATTCCATGATAAAAATAGTTGATTCATCAACAGCCAAGGATGGGTCATGCTACCCAGAAATCTAACACCTCAGGTAATCAAGACTTCATGACATGATAAAGTCCTGCAGCAGTGCGTAACTGAGTTCCTTCCACCATAAGTTGTAAACAGGCAACTTACCCAGACAGTCAAAAATATAACTGCTCAGTGTTTGCTTTGTATAAGAAACAATTCCAAAACAGACAACAGATTTAAAATACCACTGGAGGCTCGGCGCCTGTGGCTCAATGGGCTACGGCGCCAGCCACGTACACCTGAGCTGGGGGGTTCGAATCCAGCCCAGGCCCACCAAACAACAATGAGGGTTGCAACCAAAAAATGGCCAGGCATTGTGGTGGGCTCCTGTAGTCCCAGCTACTTGGGAGGCAGTGGCAAGAGACTCGCTTGAGCCCAGGAATTGAGGTTGCTGTGAGCTGTGATGCCATCGCACTCTATCCAGGGTGACAGCTTGAGGCTGTCTCAAAAAAAAAAAATAAATAAATAAAAAATAAAATAAAGTACCACTGGAACAATACCACAAGGTAATACCATTTGACAACTACATGATAGATTTCACTCAAATACCCTCATCTAAAAGTCTGAAATACGTACTAGTTTTTAATGGATACTTTTTCAAGATAAGTAAAACCCTTTCCCATGCAAACAAAGACAACTATGGAAGTAATAAAGCTCCCTCTGTAAAACATTACACCCCAGTATGATTACACCCCAGAAACCTTCAAAGTAATAATGATTCGTCTTTTATGTCAGAAGTTACATAGCTGGTAAGAAAATTTTTGAAAATTTGCTAGAAATTGTATATATCCTGGAGACTTCAATCATCAGGAAAAGAAAAAAAAATACTAAAAAAGAAATTGACAAACTAAGCTAAGAGATCCATTCACATTAAAACTAGGTACTACCCCTCTGATTACTGTGACTAAAGGTAGCCCCTAAAAGCAAAGTCAAATTAAATCTTTACAAAATTGTTCATAAGAAACCTTTCCAGGCAGTCTCAATTCAAATGTCCAGGCAAGCTGAATATAATCTTAAAGTACAAAAGTATGTACAACAAATACAACAAGTGGTGTCCCTTATTCACAAGTTCTCTCTTCCCAGACCCCCACCAACCCCTACAAAAAATTTACATCCCTGGCTTGGCGCCTGTGGCTCAGTGGGCTAAGGTGCCAGCCAGGTACACCTGAGCTGGCGGGTTTGAATCCAGCCCGGACCCAACAAACATCAATGACAGCTGCAACCAATAAATGGCCGGGCATTGTGGCAGGCGCTTGTAGTCCCAGCTACTTGGTAGGCAGAGGCGGAAGACTCGCTTGAGCCCAGAAATTGGAGGGTGCTGTGAGCGGTGATGCTACAGCACTCTACCCAGGGTGACCCAGGGTGACTGTATCATGTCATGAAGTCTTGATTACCTGCTCTGTCTCAAAAAAAACAAACAAAAAAAAAAAAAAAACAACCACTACTGTCAAGAAAAATGATGTATTTGCTATACAATTGAAAACTATAACTGATAGAATCAGATGTAATGACCCACTCAGGAAGGATCACATGTCCCACCCAGGAAATAATGAATTTGCCAATCCCCACCCCAGTAACCCTTTAAATCCCCATTTGCTATAACCCAGGAGTGGAATTCTTTTCCGGTTAAGAAATCCACTCCACCTGCACTCAGGTAGAAATAAAGACCACGTACCCCACAGAACTGGGATTTCCTTTCTTTTCACACCTTGGAATAACTTTCTTTCTTTTGGTCTTAAACTTCTCAGTAACTACTAGTCATAAATATATTAAGTTTCAAAGGTGCCCATTCTGATACACTAAATTTAATAATTCCTTACTTAAATATAACTTAATCAGTTGTGTACCTTGTGCGAATAGGTACCCCCCCAAATAGTTCTTATTACATGCCACCAGGTCTTTTCATATATCCCTGCTAAAACACAGGGAAATCTCATTTGCTAAGATTAGCCCTTTTCCTACCCCAGGTACAAGGCTTTAAGTCTCACTGGTCAAAAGTAACTTAAGATATTTAACACCTCCCTGAAAACTATAATAGCCAACTATACCGTTTTAGCTCTGCTAAATACATCACTTTAGCCATTTTTGTCATACCAACAATAGCTATTGCACTCAATCTGAAAATTAGCCAATTGACCTGTACCAACAAGGCCCTTAATATAATTTCTTTCTTTCTTTTTTTTTTTTGAGACAGAGTCTCACTGTGTCACCCTTGGTAGAGTGTGCTGGGGTCACAGCTCACAGCAACCTCAAACTCTTGGGCTCAAGCGATTCTCTTGCCTCAGTCTCCCAAATAGGTAGGACTACATACAGGTGCCCGCCACAATGCCTGGCTATTTTTTTTAAGGGGGGGAGGTCTCATGCTGGCTTAGGTTGGTCTCGAAACTGTGAGCTCAGGGCAATCCACCAGCCTCGGCCTCACAAAGTTGCTAGGATTACAGGCATGAGCCACTGTGCTCAGCCTCCCTAAATACAATTTCTAAAGCCATAAAGGCTCTAAGCATTGAATTAAAACAAGTACGAGAAGCTATACTAAAAAATTAAGCAGCCAGTATTTGTTATTAAAACGCAATCAGTGATACTGATTGTAGTGTCCCAGCCAGCTTGTGGAGCTGGGGAGCGCACACCAGCTGCCTCTGCCTTGATGGTGTTGATGCGGTGGCAGCGAGCAGGGCTGGAGTGTAGGCAGGGGGGCCCTGCAGGAGGCTCCAGTAGCCAGAGGGGCCAGACAACTGTTGATGAGACACAAGCACCTTAGGCTGAACAGGGAACCCTCATTTTCTAGGCCTCGTCAATTTCATGTAAGTTTCCTAGGCCTGGGAATGAAAGGGATTGTAGCCATTCATTTGCGACCCAGACATGTCCCAGACACGCTACCGAGCTCCGCTAAATGTAACTAAGGAGGGCCCCAGGCGACCATATATAACCCTAGACAAAAAAAAAAAAAAAAATTATTAAAATTTGTTACACAGACAAAACAATATTTAAAAATTATTCTCGCAGTTCTTGGAATTGTTGGCCTTTCTGATAATAAAGCCTTTTCACTAATCAAGTTCCTTTTTTTTTTTGAGACAGAGCCTCAAGCTGTCACCCTGGGTAGAGTGCCGTGGCATCACAGCTCACAGCAACCTCCAACTCTCTGGCTCAAGCGAGTCTCCTGCCTCCGCCTCCCAAGTAGCTGGGACTACAGGCGCCCGCCACAGTGCCCGCTGTTTTTTGGTTGCAGCCGTTATTGTTGTTTGGCGGGCCCGGGCTGGATTCGACCCCGCCAGCTCAGGTGAATGTGGCAGGCTCCTTAGCCGCTTG
>CAUYON010148627.1:0-10349 GCA_963573935.1 Arctocebus calabarensis
GGCTCGGCGCCTGTGGCTCAACAGGCTAAGGCACCAGCCATGTACACCTGAGCTGGCGGGTTCGAATCCAGCCCGGGCCCGCCAAACAACAATGACGGCTGCAACCAAAAAATGGCCAGGCGTTGTGGCAGGCGCCTGTAGTCCCAGCTACTTGGGAGGCAGAGGCAGGAGACTCTCTTGAGCCCAGGAATTGGGCGTTGCTGTGAGCTGTGATGCCACGGCACTCTAGCCAGGGTGACAGCTTGAGGCTCTGTCTCAAAAAAAAAAAAAATTAATTTTAGCACGTGGAAATTTCAATCTAAGCAGCTGCATGGAGTGAGTGGCTACTCTTTGCCCCATAATTTTAACTAGGTTTTTATGATCAGATCTCCTGTCAGCTCCTCAGCTTGCACCACCTGCGTGTGGCCGTCTAAACCTGTCTGTTTTTACCTTCCCTTCTCTCAGGGTCACCTCTTCTACCTGGCGCCATGGGGTCATTTTATTTTATTTTATTTTCTGAATTGCTAAGTATATACTCGGCTGATTCTTATCTCTGGCCTTCAGACCTGAGGTTCCCGCTCTAATTCCCATATGTGTCACTCATGGGTGACCTGTGTGCCTGGGAGCCATCAATTCTTCAGCTTTCGGGGTAGCCTGGCCGGCCCTGGTGTGGACAGAGCTTCTGAGAAAGTCGCCTTCAGACTCAAGCTGATTTGTCTGGGGTGGCCACAGAGGGTGGCCTGGGGTGGGGGAGCAGAAGCTGATAGGCTGTCCTTCCAGCTCCTTGTGACATCAGCATTCCAGGTTTTGTTCTGTTGTTTAAATCAATTTTTAAAAAATCGATGAATTACGGATGTACATAGTTTCAAAGAACAGGTGATAATTTCATACCTTCATATGATTTGTAAAGATTAAGTCAGTGTTCTTAGGGTAGCCATCATCTTAAATGTTTATCTTTTCTTGATGCTAAAAACATTTGCTACTCTCTTCTACTTACTTTATTTTGAAACGTATAGTAGATTATTATATAGTCACCCAATGGCTCTAACGCTAGCTCTTATTCCTTCTATCAAACTGTACGTTTGTGCCCATTTGTTAGCTTTTCTCTTTTCCACCAATGTTCTCTCTATGTTCATGAGATCTACTTACTGAGCTCCCACATAGGAGTGAGAACCTAGGACATCTGTCTTTCGGGCCCTGGCTTGTTTCACTCGACATAATGGCCTCCAGGTCCGGCCATCCAGCTGCAAATGACAGGATTTCATTCTCTTCTTACGGCTCAAGAATCGTTTCCCTGCAGCACACAGTGTGTGGCTAGCGAGATGCCCCACCGAGTGGATGTGGATGTCACCCTCAGCAGTCACTGCAGAGTGGCTCAGCATCCCGTGTGGACCGGTTCCCCGGGTGTGTCAGTTCCTGTCCCAGCTCTCCAGGAAGTAAGGCACAAGTCCCAGGTCTGGGCATCAGGGGTGGGGTGTGTAGAGTCCAGCAGGGGGCTGGAGGCATTCCTAGTCCATATACCTGCAGGGGTGGTCTCACATCTTCCTCTTCATATATTTCCGATACTTCTGTGGCTGTTTGGGGTTTTTTTGCAACAGTGTCTCAAGCTGTCACTCTGGGATAGAGTGCTGTGGCATCATGGCTCATGGCAACCTCAACCTCTTGGGCTTAAGCGATTCTCTTGCCTCAGCCTCCCAAGTAGCTGGGACTACAGGTGCCCACCACAATGCCTGGCTATTTTTTGTTGCCGTTGTCATTGTTGTTTTAGCTGGCCCAGGCCTGTTTGAACCCACCAGCCTTGGTGTAAGTGGCTGGCGTCCTACTCACTGAGCTATAGGTACCGCCCTAATTGGTCATTCTAATGGTGTCCAAAAGCTGGTTAATTGCCTTAACATCACAATCACATTCTGTTCCATTAAGAATTCCATTATTATTTCAAAATCCCATACATGAAAAGGTCTTATTGAATTAGAAATCCAAGCATATTATCACAAGACACAAATGTTACTTTTATCAATAAAGAATGTGAATAGAATGAATAACAAACCAAATTTTTAAATAGTCCAGCCTGTTTATGCCTTGGATAAATGTAAAAATGTCTTTAAGGCTCAGCGCTTATAGTTCAGCAGCTAGGGCGCCAGCCGCATACACCAGGGCTGGCGGGTTTGAACCTAGCCTGGGCCTGCCATACAAAAATGACAACTACAAAAATAATAATAATAATAATAATCAGGCATTGTAGTGGACGCCTGTAGTCCTAGCTACTTGGGAGGCTGAGACACGAGAATCTCTTAAGCCCAAGAGTTTGAGGGTGCTGTGAGCTGTGACGCCACAGCACTCTACCAAGGGCGACATAGTGAGACTGTCTCAAAAACTACAAGTCTTTAAGTTCTTTAGCATCTATTTGTGCAAAATTTCTTCTTTTAAAACTCATGAAAGTTTCTCATTTAAATGTTATCTCATTGGTGGTGATTTTTCAAGAACTTAAAGAGATCATCTTTAAGAAGTTGGCATTTTTGTCATCCGTGGCATAATTTGGAATAAAAAGGTTATATTCTTAGAAGTAAGCTCACTTTTTTCCATTTGAAATACTCAAGATGAATTTATTTGGAAATTTATACAAATTCACATTTAATATAGTCCTTAATAAGGGATGTTTTCTTTTTCTTATTAAAATTATATAAGGTTAAAAAGTAATGATTTCCCCCCCCCAGGAAGTACTCTTATAAGAGGTCCCTCCTTCGATCTCTCCCAGTTTATCCCAGCATGACAAACTAATATTTTTTTTCTGTTTTCCATGCCCTGCAAGTAGTCAGCAGTATTCAGATAATGTCTCTACCCTGAATCTGTCTCTGTTAGTGATTCAGCCCCCTGCTTCTTCTGGCTACTCCACAGGCTGAAATCGCTGGCTTTTCCCTGAGTTTTGTAGACAGGAAGTGCTTTGTACCTGCTTGGATGTGGCCTCTTGTTCTGTATATATATATATTTTGAGACAGAGCCTCAAGCTGTCACCCTGGATAGAGTGCCGTAGCATCACAGCTCACAGCAGCCTCCAATTCCTGGTCTCAAGCGAGAAGCGAGTCTCCTGCCTCCGCCTCCCAAGTAGCTGGGACTACAGGTGCCCACCACAATGCGCGGCTATTTTTTGGTTGCAGCCATCATTGTTGTTTGGCGGGCCTGGACTGGATTTGAACCCACCAGTCAGGTGTACGTGGCTGGTGCCTTAGCCCGTTGAGCCACAGGCGCCAAGCCAAGGAAGGCTATTTCTTTTTTTCTTTTTTTTTTTGCAGTTTTTGGCTGGGGCTGGGTTTGAACCCAGCATCTCTGGCATATGGGGCCAGTGCCCTACTCCTTTGAGCCACAGTCGCCGCCCTATATTTTTATATTTTTATTTTTATTTATTTATTTATTTTTGAGACAGAGCCTCAAGCTGTCACCCTGGGTAGAATGCCGAGGCATCACAGCTCACAGCAACCTCCAATTCCTGGGCTCAAGCGAGTCTCCTGCCTCTGCCTCCCAAGTAGCTGGGACTACAGGCGCCCACCACAACGCCCGGCCATTTTTTGGTTGCAGCCATCATTGTTCTTTGGCGGGCCCGGGCTGGATTCGAACCCGCCAGCTCAGGTGTACGTGGCTGGTGCCTTAGCCCGTTGAGCCACAGGCGCCGAGCCTATTTTTATTTTTTAATTTTTTTTCCCAGTGAGGTTGTGCATATTTTAAAGTGTTCTATCTATGGACTTGGTTCTTTTGAATAATTCAGTTTCTCAAAAACTCTCACCTGTATTACAAGATCCAACATGAATTCACCTAAGATGAAGCAGTAGAATGTTTTTCTTCAGGCTAGTAGAAAACACCTGTCTATCTGATCTCGCAGCATCATTCTGCTTTTCTTGTCTGCCATTAGTGCATGTGTGACTTTTCTGCCTGGGGCATTTACTTGCCTTGGGGAGGATTAGGATTACTACCCAGAAATGTAAAAAGAAAGAATCAATGGTGTTTGATATCTAAAAGAGGAGGTTTGCGTTCCCAGCAAGACTATTGAAAACCAGACTTTGAAATAGAGGAAGTGTTTTCTAAGTTTCTTAAGCTCCCTTTAATGCATCAAAAGCTGGAGATTTTTCTATAAGCCCAGGCTATGCTGTACATGGGAAATAGGGAAGCTGGGCCGTGTGGTCCCACGGATGTGAATGAAGAGGGACACGGACAAGCCGGCCATGAGTACCGACTTCCCTGCTGGGCCAGGATACTGAGACGCGGGGCTAGTGTTAGAGGGGCAGGGGGGGAAATGACAGCTGAGAAGGCTTGCATCCTCGTCCCCATTTGGGGGTCTGTCTTAGTCCTTTTGGGTTGATATAGCAAAATCCCTCAAACTGGGTGGCTATAAACAATAGCAATTTATTCCTCATGGGTAGGGAGGCTGGAAAGTTCAAGATCAAGATGCCGGCAGATTCCTTCCTGGTTCATAGATGTCCGTTCTTCCTCTGTGTCTTCCCACGGCAGAAAGAGCAAGGGAAACCTTGCTGTTGGTAAAGTATCTGATGTTCTTCAGAAGCAGGGGCCAAACTCTCTGTTTCCGCTGGTGCAAGCTTTCTGTTCTCTTGGGTTTATTTGGTTTAGTATTTTCTCCTTCCCCAAATTTTCTTTTAGGACATGGACTTTTATAAATGCTGACACCCCCCAACCCCCCTAGATACAGTTGTGGAAGGTAAGGTGGTAAGGTGTCTCCTTTCACCATTAGGGTTGAACTCAGATAAAAACCATAACCTCAGTCAATAGGAAAAATAATTATTCAAGGAAGAAAATTTAATCATAGTACACTACCTACCTGGCCATGAAGCAAAGCAGTCCAAATATAAATTATTATTATTTTTGAGACAGAGTCTCACTATGTTGCCCTTGGTAGGTTGCCATGGCATACACAGCTCACAGCAACCTCAAACTCTTGTGTGTAAGCGATTCTCTTATCTCAGCCTCCCAAGGGCTACAGGTGCTCGCCACAACGCCCAGCTATTTTTTTTTTTTGCAGCTGTCACTGTTGTGTAGCTGGCCTAGGCCAGATTCACACCTGCCAGCCTGGGTGTAAGTGGCCAGCACCCTACCCACTGAGCTACGGGCGCCACCCTAAATATAAATTATTGATCTAGTTACAATTTATGATGGAATTATTTTGTGAGGCTGGGGGTTAGAAGGGGGAGGTGGTAGTGTGGAAGGGCTGTACCTTCACCAATCATAACAGGGATGAGATAGATGATGTTAAACATTGAGGTATCAGTCTTAAACAGTGTAATTGTGTAATCTGAGAATAAAAAAAATAAACATAATCATAAACTTTGGGAGTTGAAAGTTGTGATCTTCTGGATTTGGGCTGGGGAAAGATTGAAAGGGGCGGGAGAGAAGATGGCTGATTTTTAGTATAATTTTTTTTAAGTTAAAAATTGAAAACAAATCATATCTTGATAAGCACACCCTTTTCTCTGAAATTATTTTCCTTGGGTACCAAAAGTGTATTTGGCCCCGAGAACAGACTCTTCTTTCTCGTCACGTTTCAGCCCTGCCGTCCTATGCCCTGCGGAGTGAGTGTACAATGTCCTGGTCGCCACCGCCTGGGGGGAGATGGGGAGAGAAGCTCACTTGATATTTGCAAATGTTCTGCCACGTGGGGATAAAGCGGTGGCACCCCCCCTCCCCCCCACACAGTTGCTGTGAATATTTAAGGAGATGATGCCTGTAAAGTGCTTGGCATAGTTCCTGGCATGTTGAAAAGAGCCAATATACACTGTTAGTTAATACTAATATTAACGATAAATTGGGTACAGTGTCATGCTAGCACTCTGGGAGGCTGAAGTGGGAAGCCGGCTTGAGCTCAGGAGTTGGAGACCCCTGTCTCTGCTAAAAATAGAAAAATTAGCACGAGGGGGACACAGCTCTGTGATCCCAGCTGCTTAGGAGGCTGAGGCAGGAGGATCACTGGAGCTCAGAAGTTTGATGTTGCAGTGAGCTATGATGATGACACTGCACTCTGCTCAGGACAACAGAGTGAGACTTAAAAATATATATATATACATATGTGTGTGTGTATATATATATGTATGTTTCTATATTAATGATAAGTCATCCGGGATGGATGGATCTAGACCATGCTGAATCCTGCAGGTTGGTGCTTTCTTTCTCAGCAAAGGTCTACACATCTTGAATGTGGTTTTTACAATGATTTGTACCTTTCTCCCAGGATGCTACTGGAGAATGAGGGTGGGGAGAGGACAGCTGTAACAGGTTATAACTGGAGATGCCCCAGAGTATGGCAACCAGCTTCCTTATCAGCTACCCTGGTGCGTAGCTGAACAAATAAAGGTCAACGGATTCCGGAACCGCTAGTAACATTAGAAATGCTGTTTACCTACGGCCCAGCCCTCAAAGCAGGGGTGTGCGGAGGGCTCATTATTCCTTTCCTTTTTTCTGTTCTTCCCTCCCCCCACCTTTGCTTGTTACCTTTCCGTAGGCCGCTCTGCCTGAGACTTGGTGGGGAACCTTTTCATGTTGGAAGCCCACCTTAATTTAGCTGTAATCAAATAAGGCCACTTTCAAGAAACTGTAATTAGATATACTTCGAAATGTATTCTGTTTTATAAAAATCTAATTACTATGTACTTATCATTTCAAAAAATGAAACTACTTGTTAATTTTAAAATTAACTAACCTTTTAATGACCTTGCTGCCTGTCTGCTTTTCGTTGGAAGGGATACGAATATTTGGTTGCTGTTTCCACGGTTTCCCATTTTGGGTTGCTCTCCCAAATGGGTATCAGTCATTCTCGACCGTAACGATGTCTTGATTTTGGTTAGGCAGGAGAATGTAGATTCCCAGAAATAAGTGGTTGAAAAGCAAGAAATCATTTGTGGGGCATGTGTATCAAGCTGTGGGTACTCTACTGCATTTTTCCATATTTCAATCGGATCTTTCACAGCATCAAACAATGACTTAAAAATGCCACCTACTGAAAGTGCAATCAATAGTTCTTTTTTTTTGAGACAGAGCCTGAAGCTGTCACCCTGGATAGAGTGCGGTGGCATCACAGCTCACAGCAACGCCCAATTCCTGGGCTCAACCGAGTCTCCTGCCTCCGCCTCCCAAGTAGCAGGGACTACAGGCGCCCGCCACAATGCCCGGCCATTTTTTGGTTGTAGCCGTCATTGTTGTTTGGCGGGCCGGGGCTGGATTCGAACCCACCAGCTCAGGTGTACGTGGCTGGAGCCTTAGCCCGCTGAGCCACAGGCGCCGAGCCTCCATTTGTAGTTCGTTAGGCGCCTTGATGATGTCAACTAGGTGAGGCTGAAATCCTAATCTGAGTGTGATGTTATGATTCTCAAAGTCAGTGAAATTTTCATTGTATTCTTCAATTAATAGAGGCCTATTGCAGCTTCATATTCTTCAAACGTTTCACGTACGTCATCCTGCTCATCGATGGACTTTGCTAACTGGGGGAAATGTTCATCTAAAATTTCCTTTTTAAGAAGTGTTTTGAAAAAAGGATCAGTTTTTTTTTTGAAATGCTTGGGGTTTTTTAGGCCAAAAATCATATTTAGAGTTCGTTTTCCCTTGTAAAGAAATATTCAAGTCATTTTGATTTGACATATCACGCAGAAATCTTGCATTCCTATAGAAATTTTCTTCCAGTAATTTCCATTGCTGATTTGGTTATTTATAAAATTTAAATATTCTCACAGAGATAAAACTTTGGCTAACCCCTATCCCTGCAATAGTCAATATACTTTAGAATGACATGATAAATCCACTCTGAATTCCTGATATTCAACTGGAGCCTGTTACCAAACCGAGGATTCCACCTTGCACTAGCACTAATATAGTTAACAATATTATAACTTGTTGCAAAGTGTTATTTAAACTAGTAGCTTTGGCTCGGCGCCTGTGGCTCAGCGGGCTAAGGCGCCAGCCACGTACACCTGAGCTGGTGGGTTCGAATCCAGCCCGGACCCGCCAAACAACAATGATGGCTGCAACCAAAAAAAAAAAAAAAAAAGGTCAGGCGTTGTGGCGGGCACCTGCAGTCCCAGCTACTTGGGAGGCAGAGGCAAGAGACTTGCTTGAGCCCAGGAATTGGAGGTTGCTGTGAGCTGTGATGACACAGCCCTCTATCCAGGGTGACAGCTTGAGGCTCTGTCTCAAAAAATAAATAAATAAATAAATAAAATAGTAGCTATTTTAAAACAGTAACACAGAAATATTTTATTTTTTTAATTTAATTTTGAATTAAAATTATAACCGTATACAATTATGGGATACAATGTGATGATCTGATATGCAATGCGGAATGCTTAAATCAAACTGATTAACATAGCCATCACCTCACTTACTTATTTTTTGTGCTAAGATATTTAAAATTTACTCTTATTTATTTATTTGTTTATTTATTTATTTTTGAGACAGCCTCAAGCTGTCACCCTGGATAGAGTGCTGTGGTATCACAGCTCACAGCAACCTCCAATTCCTGGGCTCAAGCGAGTCTCCTGCCTCTGCCTCCCAAGTAGCTGGGATTACAGGCACCCACCACAACGCCCGGCCATTTTTTGGTTGCAGCCGTCATTGTTGGTTGGTGGGCCGGGGCTGGATTCGAACCTGCCAGCTCAGGTGTACATGGCTGGTGTCTTGGCCCATTGAGCCACAGGCGCCAAGCCTACTCTTAGTTATTTTGAAATATACCCTTGCATTGTGCACATTAGGTGAGATCCCACCCAATGCCCTCCCTCCTCCTACCACTTACCTTCCCCCTTCTTCTTCTCCTTCTCCCTCCCTCCTCCCCCTTGCTAGATTATATTTGTGTTTTATTATTTGTATGACCGTGTAAGTGTTTATATATTGCTTTCACAATAGTATTGAGTACATTGAATATTTTTTTTCCTATTCTTGAGATACTTTTCTAGAAAGAATGTGTTCCAACTCCATTCAGGTAAACATAAAAGATGTAAAGTCTCCATCTTTTTTTTTTTTTTTCCTATATCGCCCTTAGTAGAGTGCTGTGGCATCACAGCTCACAGCAACCTCAAACTCTTGGACTTAAGCAATTCTCTTGCCTCAGCCTCCTAAGTAGCTGGGACTACAGGTGCTTGCCACAACGCCTGGCTATTTTTTGTTGCAGTTGTCATTGTTGTTCAGCTGTCTCAGGCTGAGGTTGAACCTGCCAACCTCAGTGTTTGTGGTTGGTGCCTAACTATTGTACTATGGGGGCCAAGCCAGACTCCATCTTTTTGTGTGGCTGGACGGTATTCCATGGTATACGTACACCATTTATATATATATATTTTTCTGAGACAGAATGTCACTATGTCACCCTTGGTAGAGCGCCGTGGCATCACAGCTCATAGCAACCTCAAACTCTTGGTCTTAAGTGATTCTCTTGCCTCCAATTCCTGGGCTCAAGCAAGTCTCCTGCCTCCGCCTCCCAAGCAGCTGGGACTACAGGTGCCCACAATAACACTTGGGCTATTTTGTTGTTGTAGTTGTCATGGTTCAGACATGCCAGCCCTGGTGCGTGTGGCTGGCACCATAGTCACTGAGCTACAGGCACTGAGCCCCACCACCATTTGTTAATCCATTCATGGTGGATGGGCATTTGTGTTGTTGTTTTTGTTTTTGCAGTTTTTGGCCAGGGCTGGGTTTGAACCCACCACCTCTGGCATCTGGGGCTGGCGCCCTACTCACTGAGCTACAGGCACCACTCCCAAGGATGGGCATTTGTGTTGCTTCTGTGATAGTGCAGAGATTCTGCTGATGCAAGTTAAGAACTAAGAGAACTGAGAACCTCTGTAACTGTTAATACTATTTTTTATCTGTGCAACAACCCTTCATGCCTTCCTGTCATGGAAGGTACACTGTCTGTACACACACTCACTAAATTTACCAAATTCAGTCCAACTTTGTGACATTCATCTTGAACGCTGTTGAAGAGATTATTTCCTGTGTCCTGTTTCCAAGAGTGCCCACAGCAAATAATTCTTTGTAGCAAAGAAAATCAACCTGTTCTAAGTCGGTAGTATCAGTTGATTCATCCAAAGTGAATGAATAGGCTCGGCGCCTGTGGATCAACGGGCTAAGGTGCCAGCCACATACACCTGAGCTGGCGGGTTCGAATCCAGCCCGGACCCACCAAACAACAATGACAGCTGCAACCAAAAAATGGCCGGGCGTTGTGGCGGGCACCTGTAGTCCCAGCTACTTGGGAGGCGGAGGCAGGAGACTTGCTTGAGCCCAGGAATTGGAGGTTGTTGTGAGCTGTGATGCCACAGCACTCTATCCAGGGTGACAGCTTGAGGCTCTGTCTCAAACAGAAAAGAAAAGAAATATGTTTTCTTCCT